>LLKJ01000305.1:0-19558 GCA_002242865.1 Clarireedia sp. CPB17
GATTGGATTGGGGGAGGAGAGAGGACTTGGAGTGGAATGGAGAGTACGGAAGGGGATGAGTTGGGACTAGGAGTAGAATGGAGGGGGGGGTTTCCGAATCTACTGTGCTAGATACAGTAGAGAGATGGCACGGGCCGTATGTTAGTTAGTTGAGTTGCGAGACTACTTGTGTTGCTACGGTAGCGATGGCAGATATGGGCTAGGTGAGTAGGAGTGAGTACTTGTATTGACATGTTTTAGTTTAGGGAATTGGAGTTTTCGATTTTCTTGATTTTGGAGTTTGGAGTAGCGGATAGTTGTGGAGTCTGATATCTACAATCGAGGTATTACTGCTTTGGGATGATAGGTGAGACATTTATTACCTCCTCAGGCAAGTTGGCACGACGATCAATTCGACGAAAGGCAAGTAGTTCATAGTTGCCAGAACAGTTCTAGCCAGGTAGAACTAGTCCTTCCCCATGATATCGAAATCGATATCACCTGAAACACAAATCATGTCTCTTCCACCCACTTCCTACTTCCAAAGCGAGACACGAAGCGGCATCCATTTTATCTTCGCAAAATCCGGAGATTTTCCACAAAATACAGACGTCGAGCGTACAGTAATAAAGATGAAACATTCAGATGTCGAAAGCAGAGACAGAATCAGTATCCATTTAGGGCTCTAAAATAGCTTGCAGGCTTGCTTGCTTTGGAGTCCTGTCAAAAGTACATATACAGTAAGTTGCAGGAAGTACCTAATGTAGTAAGTAGCTAGTTGAGCAAACCCCACACACGCCGCCGGCCGGGCTGGATATATTGTACTCGTGTGCCCACTTATGGATCGACTTACTACTTACTATTTTGTGCTACCTGCCTATTACCTCTCCAGTACTAAGCAGAACTGTAGCAGGTAGGCAAACCAAGAAAATTACCCAAAGCATACCATATCATCATATCATATCCTGCGAACCTCACACGCTCAAGCCACGCCCCTCTCAAGCAATATCATAGTGGCGGTGTGTGTATGTTATGTAGCAAATAGCCGCATCTACCCTCCCCCTCCGTACCCACCGGCACCAGCTCCGTCGAGTCATGATCCCATCCGCAACAGTGCAGACCGAGCAGTTAGAGCGTCCTAGGGCGGTGAGTGCATGCATGCAGCATGGATATGCAGAAGACGCCTATGGGCTATTGCGCTTCGCGGGCGAAAAAGTTTCGCCTAGATATCAGAGAGGGAAGGCTTTCATGTAGGGACTTGCGTGATGCATAAGACGAGACGAGACATGACGAGTCGGGGATTTTTGCACAGTTTTCTTGGTTGCAGTGCAGATACAGAGTGGTGTGGTATGATTGATGCTGAGTAACTGTGGTTGGCGCGAGGAGGGAGGAGATAATAGATGGGCAGAGATATACTCTAATACTAGCTTAGGAGGCATGCATGTGTGCATATCTGCATCTGGATACGGGTAACTTACAGGTAGAGATTCTCGAAAATCATCCACGTCGGCGACAGCGATCCTCAAACGGAATATCCCAATCGGGTATACCATCTCCCTGGTACGCTACTTACGCCAACGACACACCAGATGATCTTCATGACTATCTATCATATTACTATACCTCCATCCCATCCAACTCCTCTCCTCCTGCATTACCCAGTCCCAACATCAGTCAATCATCTAAGACCTACATTACCCACCACATCCAAGACCCGATCCAACCATCTGGTTCTCTTCGGCACAGCCAAAGCCGATTCTGCAGGCTGCAGGTATCTGTTACAGATGCTGCAGGACGCACCCATTTCGGACAAGTAAGCTGGAGCCTCTTCCTCTAAGAAATGCTTAACTTATCACGACGATTTGTAGGCCGGTGATCATCCAGATCAAGTGATTTGGAATACGGGATGTGGAGAGTTGCAACCCCGTGATTGGATGCGTGATCATGAAGATCACAAAGGGCCTTTTGAGTTTGACGATAGGCTTCACTTGGAGAGGATTGGCCGTATTGAACTTCGTATGATTAGGTGGGATGTATCATTGCCCCACGGATACGTGAGAGATAGACACAGATAGATAGGCACGAGGATGGGGATTAGTGAAACAAGTTGATTCAGATCGAGACACAGTCAAATCACACAGAAAGTCGATCCAATACAATTCGTTGATTCTTGGCTTTTTATTTTCTTCCTCTCCTATGAAATGATATCTCTCAACGCCCCCAGGGTCCACTGCCCCAGATGCAAAAGCATGCAGACATCCAAATCCGGGTATTCCAAGACTAATGCCTGCCCATACTGAAACCAGTCACTAGCCAATAGCAACAGGCAATAGACATAACGCCAAGTTATGTACGCGTGCAGTCGGAAGATAGCGAACTACCAAAAGCAAGAAAAAACAAGTGCATACAAAAGAGAATGGGCATTTGCCTGTGCAGTATCGATGACTTGGTCTTAGGACATGAACATCCCTTATGGCCGAAAGAAATTCTAGCGTGTAGTCAAATCTATGTTAGTGTGGTTGTTGCTCAGGAGAAGTGAACATAATCCTGTTGGTTCAACATCTCAAGGTCTTTGTCTTCGTCATCATTGCCGAAGAATTCTTCGTCAATGGCATCTGAATCGACGTCATCACTATCAATCTCGTCTTCCTCGTCGCTTGAAATGTCACTGGTGTCCTCAACAGACGCTCCGGCATTGGCATTCTTACGAATAACACTAGCCTTGAGACGATGGGGGAGCTTGCATCCCTTCGTGGTACATGTTCCTGTATTGCTGTAATCCGGGCATTCGTGGACGTGCCGTTCTGTGCAGGTGGCTCCCTTTTCACAGTACCCATAGATCCCGAAAGAGCGACAAACCAGTGCTGTTGGTGACACACGAACATGTGTATACCGGCAATCCGGATTCGAGCAATTTCCCTTGGAGAAATGCAAACAAGTTGGTGTTCGCTCTGGAGTTAGGTCGTGGGACAAGTCGCATGAGTCTCCATTAGGGCATGAGCCTTTGAGAAGGAAATCTTTACATACTCCAACCTTTGAAGCATCGTGAATGTAACGACACCTTGGTCCTTTGTTGCATGTACCTAAATATGATGTGGTTAGCTGACACCCAGATGGTCCTCCTCTGTTGCACAAAGTGAAGGGCTGAAGTTGAGGTTGAAGAAGAGGTACCCGTGGTAGTAAATGATCTACACGGTTCGTCAATCTTGACGACCGTGGGTTTCCTTGAACATTGTTTGTCAGTTTATGGAGACTCGAGCTGGACACTTCCATTTTGCGCCATACCTAGTGGCTTTGACTATGCCAGAGCGATACATGTTTCCATTCTTGCTTCTGTGGAATTTGACACCGCCAATCAACGTGGTCTTTGGGGTGGCATTTGCGGAATTGAGGTCGCCTGAACCAAGTGAGCAAAATGAAACAAATGATGGCACCATCCTGTGGCTTGATGATGATCTCTCACCAGGAACTTTCACAAGCTTGCTGCCATTCTTGGTAACTTGAAACCGGATACCATTGACAAAAATTTCATAGTTGTTCGCTCCATTGGATTGTATTGCCGAAGAGCTGGTACCATTGCCTAAACGTTGCAAGTGTCTGCTAAGTTTCAACTTTTCTCGGTCATCTCGTTGTTTCAATCTTTGTTTTCTGGTCTCCTCGATAGCTTTTGCGCGAGTCTGACTATCCTTTTCAAAATATGACTTATTTATTAACTGAAGATGACGATCGGTCTTTGTAATATAGCCTGCAGAAGAGGGAGTTTCGTTTTCGTCGGTGGAGGGCGTGACATTGCCAGTGTCCGGCTGCGATGGCGGGGTAGAAGCATTGCCATTCAGTACAAGAGTACGATGTCGAACAATACTCGGCTGTCGACCACCTCGATATCCTCTAGAAGAGTATGAGCCTCTGTAACTCCCTCGACTTGGTCTCCAAGCACTTGTAGCATAAGGGTGGTATCCATGAGCACGGGTATTGTAATGCGGGTATTGTGCTCCATGATTGTTCGCGGTCGCTGGAGAAGTTGTTCCTTCTTGTTGTTCGTAGGGCTTTTGATTCTTGTGCTTGTTGATCTGGCCTACGTTCTCACATATTAGCTATGAATCAGAACCAATGTAGACAAAGAAGATGGGCCTGCATGGGCGCGGTCATACCAGCTAACTGACTAATTTTTTCGAGAATAGCTTGATCCTCTGACGACATGATGTATTTCCTGTTTGTTAATACCAAGATCGCGATTTAATTTACTTAAAGGCGCAAATTATCGCAAATAATGAATGTTGGGAAATGGAATGTGACGGGCTTGGTTCGAAGCAGAAGAGATTAACAGGCCGTCCTTGATAGACTCTAAGGCTATCGCTTAATTTGCGCGCCTATCACGAAGCGCTCGCATAATCAGGAGCATGGGTAATAGTAACGCCGCCCCGGTGCACGTACCAATTGCATCTTTCATCGCTACCTGGTACTGAGTTAATGCGGCGCTCTTCAAGTGAAGTCAACAAAGAGGGACCATTCAAACTGCATCTTTGTTCATGCCCAGATCAATATTGTACTGACTACATAGCGCAAGAAGATTTCAATCGTTACTGGAAACTATTCGTAGTTTCGTAATCTCCCAATTTCATAATACACCGGAAACCCTCCAACACCGCGCGCCATGGCTGATCCAGCTATCAAGCCCGACCCTGAAGCCGCCGGCAGAACTCCTCGGTTTATGGACGATGAGGATATCTTCGAGGATGCTGGGGATATGTCGATCAATGAAGACCCGGCTTTCCAAACATTATGGCTCGGTCGAGTTCCTAAATATCTTTGGGAGTCATGGAATGGAGTCAGCGATGATCTCGATGCAGAAATCCAGATTGGTACTATTCGGCATTCCAGGGAAAGCAAGCCTGATGGCACATTCAAGGTGCGATGCATTATCTTTGCTGCTTGGCCTGTCACTGACCGAATCGCAGGAAACTTATGCCATGCTACTGAATTCTAATATTGCAGAGCACCAGAATGTCCCAAAGGAGTACAACTTGGAGGTCACAAACCAGAACGTCAAGAACACATTCATATTCTCAGAGCAAGATCTGCCTGGGTTCAAATCTAAATCGAGGCAGAAGTTTGACCTGGAGACTGCGAACATGCCAGCACGGCTTACCCGCGCAAAGATTGAGAAGCCAGCTGCAAAGCAACCATGGGACCCAAATAAGCGCTTCCAACCTCAATATCGCAAGGCGATTCCAAGTACGTTGTATGTTTCTATGCTGCTGTTCTTACTAATCACAGCACATAGAGAAAACTGCCCTTGCAGGAAGAATCGTACATGAGCTCAATTGTATTGCTGTACAAAATGAAGAGACGCAACGCATCCTTGCTCAGCGAACTCTGGAGGCCATGAAACCTAAGCTCGGCACGAAGTTCCTCAACGAAGACATCGAGCACGGCCATGGCTTCATCCAGCCAGGTACTATCAAGGCCTCGGAGACCTTTGGTGGCTTTATTGTTAGTATCAGACTACACTTACCTCTATTTGTGATACTAATATCACTAGAAAACCAAAAATGCTGGTGGTGCTAATCGTCCACAACTCATGAAAACGGCGCGTATGCCACAAAATGAGCTTCTCGACAGAATCTTTGATTGTTTCCGTAGATATAATTACTGGTCTATGAAAGCTTTACGTGCCGAGCTGCAGCAACCAGAAGCATACCTTCGCGAGACGCTGGAAAAAGTAGCTGTCCTAGCAAAGAGCGGCCGATTCGCAACACAATGGTCGTTAAAGCCAGAAAATAAGCTTACTAACTATGAGGGTGCTGGCGATGCCGTTGCTCCTGGAGAAGACACCGATCTTCCTGACGAAGACGACGATGACGATGAGGACATGAAATTCGAAGACGTCTAAGCTTATATTGAAGAGCTGATTTTAATTCGTGCATTTGACGGCGTTTTGGTGGGAGATGAGTGGGTGGTATTGCATATGGCGCTGGTAATCCAACAAACAGGTTGACATTAAGGTATATAAACTCATCATACGGCGTTTTACATGGCCTTTAAGGCCAGCCCATTGAGGCTATTGTGGATAATTCAAGACAGAGCTGTATTATAGTCCAAAAGCAAATCTTGCCTTGCTATATCGTTTACCAAGCATGTGATTGGTTCAATTGGGAATGCACGACTGCTCTTCGATGTCGGAATAATTCATCGAATTGTCCGATGTGAAATGACGAAGTTTTGGTTTCCCAAAACAATTTTGTAACAATCCTAATCTAAACTTTCACGATTACATCAAGTAAGAAATCCTCTGCCCATTCACGGTCCCGACCATAGAAGATGTTGGTCGAACTGTAAACTTTTTCTTTGATCTATTATTAACTGCCCTGCGAGCCTCCGGGCTTCGCGCTTTCTTTTGTCTGTTTATCTTCAGATTAGACATTCAAACATGGCCTTCAGTGCGAGAGGCTTTGCCCTCGCCGCGCATGCTCCTAGGAGTCTGGTACGATCAAAGAAAAGCATATGCACATCTGCGATCATTGAGTCGATACGAAACCGTTCCTCTCTTTCAGCAACGACCTCATTTTCAAGAAGAGCGCCTTGGAGACAAACTTCCACCTGCCAAACACCCTTCCGCCAATTCTCAACCACCAAACCATTCTACTCGACTCCGAAGTTCACGTATGGTATATCAGCTTCCTACTGCTCGAAAGAAAATCACTACGATCCCGTCAAGAACGTAACCCAGTTCAATGCCTACAACGCCATCGCCGCCCCTCTGAAACCCCCGCAACAACGACCAGCCTCAGGACAAGACTCCTATTTCGTAGCGCCCATTTCACAAACCTCAGATATCGCACTCGGCATCGCAGATGGTGTTGGAGGTTGGATTGATTCGGGAGTCGACCCGTCGGACTTCTCCCACGGCTTCTGCGAATACATGGCCTACACGGCATACACCAGCAACACGATCGATTCCGCTCCCATATCCGCTCGACGCCTCATGCAAAAGGGATACGACCTGATATGCAAATCTGGAAAAGTACGTGCAGGCGGCAGCACCGCTTGTATCGGTCTCCTGTCCTCGTCTGGCTCGATGGAAGTTGCGAATCTGGGTGATAGCGGGTTTGTACAATTGCGACTCAATGCTGTGCATGCAGCGTCGGAGTTCCAGACTCATGCGTTCAATACGCCCTATCAATTGAGTTTGGTGCCGGAGAGTATTATAAAGCAGGCCAGGAAGTTTGGGGGCGAACAATTGATGGATTTCCCGGCAGATGCGGATGTTATGGGGAGTGAGCTAAGACATGGGGATGTGGTTGTGTTTGCGAGTGATGGGGTGTGGGATAACCTGAGTAGTGGTGATGTTTTGAGGATTGTGAGTAGGGGGATGAGGGAAAACGGTGCATGGGTTAAAGGAGACGAGGGTGAGGGCATTGCGGTTGGTGAGGGGTTGAGTGGATTAGTAGAGAAGGGCGAGGGAGAAGAGCATATAACGAATCTACAAAGTACGCTTGCGGTAGGGATTGCAGCGGAAGCGAAGGCTGCCAGCGTTAGTTTGAGAAGGGACGGGCCGTTCGCTAGAGAGGTACAGAGAAGATACCCGGAAGAGGACTGGAGAGGCGGAAAGGCAGACGACATCTGCGTAGTGGTTGTGGTCGTTGTTGAAGACGGCAAATGATAAATGTCAGCATAAACGCGGGATGAACGAACGATTGAATGAGATATGACCGTGGTGGTTATGGCACGGTCCACAAGCATAGAATGGGCATGTACAGTATACATTCTGGAGTAGGAGGAAGGCATTCTGGATTTTGTGTTTAGATTGTATATGACTATGTGGCACGCATTCACGAAATAGATTTGTTTGCCGATTATCAAGCTCATATTGGACGTGGAAAAGGCTACCATAATCACTAACACACAGAACATATGCTATCGGAATCTAGGTCTTGAACCGTATAAAGAGAAATTATAATTACGTGCCACACGTTTATGTTACATCTATGTCTATGGGTATAGGTAGCAAGCCACTCCAAAACGCCTATTCCCCTTTCTTCCTATCCTTACAGAACCACATAATCGACAAACCCTGCATCCTTCCCTTGTCGGTCTAGCAGATACCCGAACCTCTCTGTATTGTTAGCAACCCACGACGGCACATCCTTATTTTCCGCCAAGATCTCATACTCCTCGCCCTTCCGATCCCACAAGTCCAAGCCCTTCCTTACTCTATCCACCATTCTTTCCTGGTTCCTAAAGACTTCGTTATTCCATTTCGTATGTGAGAAGCTGGCCATCTTGTTCAGCATCTCTGCGACTGTCGGGAAACACGAGCTGCAGTGCCAGGATGCGTTTGTTAAGTCAGCTTTTTCGAAATACGAGAGAAATCTCCAGCCGCCTTCACCGTTGCGCAGGTCGGCGGGGAGGATCGTTTTGCTGGGTCCGGCATAGGTGGTTGCTTGGGGGTGCGCCCATTCTGCTCCTTTGTGGAGGAATTCGAAGCCGTAGTAGTAGAAGCGACTCCGTAGTGTGAGCCGTTTGTTGAAATTACAGCCGCGGAGGAGATCAAGGGTTTCGGGGCGGGGTATCTCGTCAACGTCTGAGATGAGAAGGACGTCTCCAAGGTTGGCTGCTTGAGCACCTTTAAGTTGGGGAATTACTTGGGTAAACATGGCATTTCGTTGGTGGTCTTCGTAGTCCCATGTTCGACGAGATCCTAGAGGGGGGTTTTCGAGAAGATGGTAGATGATTTTGGACGAAAATTGGGAGACTCGAGATTGGTTGTCAGGGAAGTGGAGGGGTTTAGGACGGGCCGTGAATGTTATGTTGGACTCGACGATGACGAAGTAATCGACATGATCCGCAAGTGTGTTCAGGCGGATTTCGAGCCAGTCTATCTCATCGTTCAGCATGAAAAGATCGTAGACTTTGCGGGGTTTATCTGGTAGCTGCTTGTAGGGTCGCCATCTATGAGCCGTGCAAGCTTCATGTCTTTGGGCACGCAGTGATGTAGAACTTGTACTAATGGTATTTGAGAGAACGTTAAATCGAGGCGCATCATGTCCACCAAAGAAGAACAACCTAAGGAAGAATATCGCTGCAACATAAGGAATGAGTTTTCTGAATAGGAATAATGGCGCTTTAGTTGGTTGTGCCATCACTGTACTTCCTTCTTTAACTCAATTAAAGGCGTAAGGTCATTCCTCGTCCTCTTAAAGAGCTTCCAACAGTGAAGACATGTATGAAAATGCCCATGGACTTCAGCGAAACGCCGCACAATTAAGCATTTTCTTGGCTTCTCGATACATTCCTCTGGTTTACAGTTCTGATAAAACGAGATGGGCTATGGCTCTGCGCAGCAAAAGAAGAAATTGCAATTGTCTGCGCCTTCCAGCGTCGTACCTACCCCGTCAGCGTTCCAGACTAGAACGCCATATTGGTAGGGAGCGCATTCGCATTCGCATTGTTTCTTGCCATGAAATGAACGAGAAACATTCGACCTTGGGAGCTCACCAGGAATAGCTACCAGGTTTGGGGAAGCGGCACCTAAGCCTATTTGAGTTTCAGGGATTAGGTAATCAAATATAATTGGTTTTGGCACTAACGGTTTCGTTTAGGTAGAGGACGGGGCAATATACGAGGAGGAGCGGGATGCCCGGTTGTCAGTTTCACTCCAAGCACACGCCGCCAAGGGATGGAACAGATACCTGCTTGTTCGATTATAGTATCTACTGAGCGTGCCTTTGTTTCCCCTGAGTGATTGTTTCGGAAGGGTGGAGGTTAGCAAGACTTCAATGGCAGAATATTGGCTTGGAGACATGAGCCAAGTACCACTGTCCCAAGCCGGCCTCATCTGGCCATATTTTTTCGAGTGCATGATGCTTGTTACTTATATTATGTAAGAACGAAACTTCAGGAAGAGCTTTATATTACACGCAGAGGTGTTGGTTATGCTCGAAATAAGTCTTATTCCGTACGAGACTTAAGTGAGTGTTGGGCCACCAACTGAGGCGTAGAATCCAACATTTGCGATTAGGAAGGTTTGTCTCTTAAGCAGCACCCCTGACTATTCAGTACTCTAGTCCGTGTGCTTTTCTCTCCTTTTATTATCGTTACCAACTCGTCCTCTTCCAGCGGAGTATGTTTTTGCTTGTTCGGATTTACTGTGGCTTGTGTTGGTGTCTGTTCTTATGACAATCCGTGGAGCAAGCAGTCCACTGTCAGATGCTTCGCTTACCTTACTTCGATAATATGCTGTATTATTCTGGTGTTGATGATAGGTCCAAGGTGATGAGCATCTGGAGGTTCTGGATCCGACACTAGAATCTACGAACGCTCCCTTGATGGACCAGGCAAGAATGGTGTCGAGGACGAGTAGGATATCCAGCCTCGTCATTCAGTCCAACTCGAAGGCGATGATTCAAAACCGTTATCGGGATTACGGATTTGTTCACGTTGTGTATATGCTACTGACATGGGCACTATCATCTGAATTTTGGGCCTTGCCACTGCGCTCAAGACTGCGGCCAAAGCTCAGGCTGGTATATCTTTTGGTATCATTGCTATAGGGCATATACTTCTATCCGAGGATTGCTTCCATGAAGAATATGAATGATTGTCATACTGAATTTTTCAAGTGAAACTATCTTACCATGACGAATCCCAGGAAGAAAGAAACAATGCGAACCAGACAAATGAGCAACGCAATGTTGGGCAAATAGAAGATAACTACCATCCGAGCTTGTGAGATACAGGCCCACCAACAATGAGATCTAGGCTATGAGTTGTAGCCAGATATCAGCAACGGGTTTAGGGAGAGTGCAAATGGTGCTCAACTATATCGGGTAAAGTTGTCCCTGGGCGACGTCATCTACTTTGTGTGCTGCGACTCTTAGTTTGGTGTGAATGGAGAAGAAACTTAGACTTCACTGGAGAACTGACAATGGTGAGAGGGCAAACATATGACTCCCTAGAGCAAGGGAATCTTAGACTATCAAACATGTCAAGATCTGACGACATGCTACGCAGTCTTCCTCAAAGATCTTTCTTTACTTGTATACGCGTTCCTCCGATGATCGGCAACTTTCGTATGACAATTACTGCCCCTCCATAGGTGCTACTTCAGTATAATATTAACACTGCAGCTAGCCGTTCGCACCCGGGTCTCAACCAGCTTTCAGGCACCTGCAAATTCCCAGCATCATGTGCCAGAAAGTCTTGTTCCGCAACTCACAAGCGTTACTCCGCTATGATGATTGGATTTGATGTCTCGGAGTATCTAGAAAAGATTACAACTTTTAAGATTCTTGCAAAAGTTCCAACCAATCCAACGCGAGTGACAGTCCTCCGCTGAAATGACCTGACATCCAGCTTTCAGCAGACAATGATACGACGAAACAGTGGACCACCATGAGCTGCTCGCACATAAGACATCGCAACTCGCAAGTGGACTGATTAAGACACTATTTCCATCCCGCTTAGTTAAGTGCAAGTAGTAAGTGTAGCCCTCGGGAAATATCCTGCATATTGATTGACACAACGTCCGTTCCATGGAAGACTCGAGCTCAAGTACAGATTATGCACAATTTTTCTATGTACAGCACAGCACAGTGCATTACAGTACATTACAGTACATCACATTGCACAGCGCAGTACAATATTACATTGTATGTATTGTACCATGCAAGTTGACATGCGAACAAGAGGGGCAAGCAAGCACGCACGTACATATTTTCATGGCGCAGAACGTGCATGGTTCAGGATGAAGAGGACATCCAGCACGGTCCAAAGCAGCCTCCAAGACCATGTGCTCCGATCTAACAAATGTGAGGTGTCAAGAGGCTTTAATTAAGACATCGCAGAAGCAACGTCGCTCGAACGAGTCGGAGCGACAAAGGTTAATTCTGTACGATGTTATTTTAACATGCTTGATAAAAGCGAGTCGAACACTTCCCGAAAGTGTGTTTGACAACATGACGTAGATACATCGTAGATACATGTTGGACAGAAGGAGCGGTGGATGCAGGTGTTATGAGGTTATATTGGAAGGCGGGACAAGGTGATACTGAGCGCAGATGTCGAATCAGAACGGCTCGTTCTGGTGGTCATACTATTGGTCGGCCGGAGCCAAATTGTGGATCATTTTGGCATGGCTTGAACTTGCGCTCGCACTTACCGAAACGAGCTCACAAGGAAACGACATATCTCGGAAATTCCAGTTGTATTCTGAGAGCCCTAACAATTATGATCGAATATGAGACGACTAAGAGTGAGGCAGAACTAGTCTTCACAGCCGAAGATCAGCTTGACTTACTCTTGATTCGAAGAGGCATGGACAGGTTCGATGGATTTGATGAATGCAAGGGGGAAGGAGGAAACGACGTGAAGCGTATCAGGCGTCCAGCCGTTTTGTTTTTTCTTCTGATATAAAACCGGGCATAGCATTTCAGAAGACCTGGAAGGTAAGCGGAATAAGTATAGAGGTTGTGGGAGAAGATGTTCGAGAGATCCCGAACAATCTTGCAGATCGAATGCCGATGAATCCATGCCATGCCGAACGAACCATCCATGAGGCAGTCACGATGAAAATGGGCAGCTTCCTCATATCTACCACAAGTATCACGACGTAAACATACTCAATTGGCATGCTGATACAATCTCGAAGTTCATGGAACAACATATCAAGAAACCTTGCTCTAGACCAGTTCTACTGTCGCTGTCGCTTTCGTGCTCATTCCTTGCTGATCACCTCGTTTTCACATCTCACCAAAAATACTTTACTTTCGCTTCCTGACTTCACCTGAAAAGTGCTTGTGGGTACCTTTCTGTACGATACTGTATGCACAATATTTTCGATAAACCCCCCCACGTTACGCACTCACTCACTTGTTCCTTTGAATGCTGCAGTTAATAGCGGCTGACGACTCCTGGAATCTCAGCGATACGGCAAGATAGAGGCTTCAAATAGTATCCAACGGTGTCTCGCCAGTCACAACCGCCTTGGATCTTTCCGGAACGGGGTCTTGTTCTACCTTTGCATCTTTCCAGCATCCACACCTGCATCTTCCGTGCGTTTCCTTCGATGGATCTGGACTCCATTCCACGGCGATCATCACGCAACAACACAAATCGTACATAACTACGCTCTACGCAAGCATTCCGTAAGTTTGTTGCATATCGGAAGTCGGCTTGCGCTCGAGTACAGCAGGCAGGGCTCTTTCACTCGACCACTTGATCCAAAAGTACAACGCACCCAAGTCCTCGTGTATTGAGACATCAACAACATCGCTCATTCATTCTCACCTAGGCTGCCCATAAGAAAGTCCTCAGTCATGCAGCAAGTCGTCAGTTTGTCATGCTTTTGATATAGCTTAAGAAATCCGGAAGGCTCGAGCACTGATCGTCTTGCGCTGGCAAGTTTATCTGATTATTGAAGAGAAAAGCCGTTAGGACTTCTCGCAAAGCTACCAAGCTTGAACGTTCTTCTGAGCTACCTCTCCATCCGAAATATTTCATCCTAACAACCTCAAAGGGAGTCACAAAAGCGGCGGCTACCTCTGTTGTCATCCAGCAAAGTGCCTTTCCGAACCACCTCTTGGAACAAACTGTTCTACCAAGTTTTTCTTCCTCGAGGGACTCAATCACGCCATCACACCTGATAAAGTACTTGGTGAGTCAGTTTTGGGCTGTTATTTTAGATCACATGTTCTAACAGATGCACAGTCAAAGCTGCGTCAACGTCAATAAGTTCAACGAAGTTACGAAGGACCTGATCATCGATCCTATTCTCCTTTGAAACGAGATACTAACGCTCGAGGCGTAACCGTGATCCCCATCATCCCCCTTTACCATATCATTTGATCAATAATCACCCCACAAGCAGTGAGTCTCATTGGACCGGGCTCTAAATACAATCATTCAATTCACTTTCCTTCGGCGATTGGCCGAATATCGAGAGATCTAAGAGTATCACCACGATTTACCACTCAGCCCCAAGAATATCATAGGGAGAACAATCCAAATTCACTGCGTCGAGATTTATGCTTTCTGTCCTTTTGACTGATTTGGACAATCAAAGCTTGGGGTCATCTTTTACGTTTCTGCCAAAATACTTCCCCAACAGTGTGGGTATAAATCGACTCGACTGCTAGGACATACCGATTCGAAAGCCCTGTCCGTCTTTGAAAGAAATAACTAAACGGTCGCGTTAAATTTATCGGCTGCTCAACTGTTCCTGCCAATTTCCCAGCAATTTCGCACGTTTGACTGCAGGTCGTCTGCCTTCCCAAGTTGACACTAACATCCAACCAATCGCTCCCCTCTTCTTGAATTGGTCGCTGGCAAGGCTCATGTCTTGAATACCATACTTCACATCTCGAATCTCAACTTCAAGAGTCTACTCTTATTTTCGCGAATTTTGTTGGGAGAGAGCAATTGAGGGGAACCTATGAGTCGATATTCATTGTAAGTCGTCCACACATCCTCGCGTGGCTGTCCACTATTACCTTTCCTTGTCGCTTCGAAGCTTCTTCTTGTTCGTGAATTGAAGGTTAACACGCACAGTATTTCAATCCCATGAGAGTGGTTCATCGTGGCAAACACTGCGCCATAAATTATAAGACGAAAGATTCAAAATGTTGGGCATTGGGCACATGTGCTGTAAGTTCGCTACCTTGTAGAACAAATCATCTCTTTCTCTCTGTCTTGGAATCACTTTAGCATACTTGCCTTGCCCATATCTTGCCTGCATGGAACAGATCCTTCATAGTTCCCGCGGTCTACTCATCCGCATTGCTTAGTTTCCAGCACAACGTTGTCACAGGTATACTGACTCTGATTATCTAGATGCGCCGGAGGAGCCAGTCCCACAGAAGTCACGACCACAAGGCGCAGCTACACCTCGTCTCCGAGATTTTCCAAAGGCACAATTGCCAAAAGTCGATTCTCTTGATAGTGCCAACTTCCGCATGAGCGACAGCTCCACCAAAAGATCAGGTTTCATCGGGAAGTTCTTTAGCAGACAAGGTAGCTTGGACAGATCTACTGATTGTGGTGATCACGGCGATGAATCTCGCAACTTTGATCCTATCGACTCATTAAAAGTGCAACCCTGCCCATTCATCCGACCTGTACCAGGAATGCGAATGGTTGCTCGTGACGAGCCTAACCAGATCCTATCTATATCACGCACTTCACCTACTCAGAGCAACACCTGCATTGCAAAATGCCGAGAACGAGCAGAAGCAATCATTAATGAATCAACTAGCAGTGATCAGCAATGGGACTCATACAAGGAACGGTCATCATATGATGACAGTAACCAAATGGATGGAGAAAGCGAGGATTATAGCACAAGTATCGACGTTGGAAAGCAACACGAATTTGTCGTCTTATCGTCGGCTCCTATCGGCGACGCCATCGCTGTCGCGGACTGGACGATCTACATAGAATTTTACTCACAAGTAAGTAATATATCTTCTGCTTATTGAGTCAATGCCGAACAAATGGAACTAATCTTTGTCTAGGGATACTTCAATCTCACCAGTCCACCTCCCGCACCTCCACGTGGTACGACTTTTGAATATCTGCCTGCTATTTATCCACCAAATGAAGAGGCGAGACTGGCCAAACACTCTGCCTTAGATATTCTCTGGCCGGAATGGACACAAGACAACGCTTGTGCACTGATCACATCTTCCATGGTCAGGTTTCAAACTGAATACGCTTCTTTGAGCTTCTTTGACAATAGATACGAGATTTTCAAGGCTGAAAATGGTTACCATACTTCTCGCATTGAACGAACTAAGAGTATTGCGGGTCATGTGCTTCTTTCGTCAGATACGCTTGTCATCCTCGATACTAAAAAGGTGTGTTCTACAATGTCGTCTTCGCTCTCCCGGTAAATAACTTTTTCATAGGACTGGCGCTTTCAGAAAAATCCGTGCGTCATTGACCGTCCTCATATACGCTTTTTCGCTGGAGCTCCAATGTTAGCTTCAAGCGGTGAGGTTGTCGGCGTCTTCGCCGTCTTCAGCCAGGAGCCTCGAGACGAGTTTTTACCAAGTCAACGACTGGAGCTAGCTGAGTTCGCCGCTTCGGCTATGCAAGATCTAACACTTCAGGCTGAGTCTTTGCAGATTACTCCTACTATATCGAGAAGAGAGACACAGTTCAACTTGTTCCCCGAAGCTCTTCGCTTTCAAAAACCGCCGTCTTCTATTCTCGATGGAACTGACTCTTCCGTGCAGAGGCGGAGCATTTATTCGGCGCGCTCTTCCCGTGATTCGGAAGTGTTGTACATGGTTGGCAAAAAACTACAGACGCATCGCCGCTGCTTATCTGCGGATTCCAATGTCTCAGTTACTGGTGGAAATGACGAATTTCGTGAATTGATGGCCCCAAGAGGCTTTAGGGCTCTGTCCCATCGCCCTTTCTCGTCTTCGAACCTGACCTCAATTGATATGGAACACCCCAATACGCCTAATCAATCGCAATTCTTCATTAGTGAGGAAGAACATCATCGTCATAACCTGAATCGTTTGAGTCGTGGGATATCCGCTATGTCAATGAACGACGATACTGAGGGATTCTGTCCCGATGACAGTATCATGAGCGGGAGCTATATTCAACGTCCCAAAGTCATTACACCGTCTACTCAATATGGGCGGACTATCACACGCCAATCGTCCTTCCAAAGCATGTCTACTATTACAACTATCCTGTCAAGCCGGATTGGTGCGCCAAACGACGACGACCTAGATTCCGATGAGGATGACTCTCATGGTGCATGCCATGTCGAAGAAGTTCCCATCGCTCATAGTAAAAGTGTTGATAACAACCTTCCTATATCTGGATGTGTCCAGACCGACTTTGCTCAACCCTTCATGGCTGAAGCAAAATTCTCGTGTGAATTCTCAGCTTCGAGCCTCGGTTATGATTTTATCTACGCGGTCCAGGTCCTTCCTACCAGACCTTTTATGGCACCCCACGAGCTTTCACAGCCCGGTGCGCTGAAGTTGATCATCTTGGCAGCTTACGGTCTCGAGAGCACCAGCGTTCTCAGCCCTGATATTCACCTTCAAGCTCTCCGTAGCCGCAACGGAACTGTAAGCTGGACGAATCTTAACCTCGATGATCTTCGCAGCGAAGGGGCTTACGAGTTTGGTGTTCTTATGGTGCTGTCGCGCAGTAACGAGTATGGCGAGGGATGCCCGAGCGGTGTTGTGTTCGGAGCATTCAAAAAGCCCAAATTTGACTCGAACGGGGATCTCTACCCAAGTATTCAGAACACCACTGGTGTCAAAGCTGCTGCCAAAGCCATGAAAGACGTCATCTTCAATTATGGGGGAGGGCCTCGCAGACCCAGCACGGATCCCACGACACCGACATCACCCGCCTCTCCGACCTCTGGAGGTATGACGACCAGCTCAAACTACATGAAGCGATCGTCTTCACACTGAGATGGCCATCTTCTCGAGGCGACGCAATTTGATTGGAGAGATATCCTCGCAGCCTCGATCTTCAAAAGAGGTATACGTACATGTAGCACCTGAATGTCGTCCTACTATATTATCATCGGTTTCTTTGTTTTTATTTTCCACGTTTGAAAACGCTTTACTACCTTACTGTTTTTGACTGTCCATATTGAAAGGGTGGATTTGAGTTTATGAACAACCAAAAGTTGCAGTACGACTATTGTTGCATAACCGCGGGCGAACACACACAGGACCTGTGTGCTATCAAAAGCATATTAAAGAGGAGTACCTGGCGTATGTCTGAGAAGCGGATAAAAGTTTTGCGGATATGAGGTTATGCTCATGATTGTATGATGGATGACTGGATGAACTGGTAAATAGCACTCAGGTTTGCTGGCACCTTTTGCTTTTCTCATTTTGATTCGACCCTTACGGGCTGTCTACTGTATCAGGTTATCATCTATGTTCTGTTTTTGCACGGTGGTTGGTGCATACTGGGATGCTTTGCACAGCGGGCTGAAGCTTAGATTACATAGGTTCGTTGTACTAGAGAAATGAAATATGATATAACTGTGCGGTTTTGCTTCGAGGGAGAGATTGATATAACAAATTTTTGGTGAATGAGGAGGCGTGCTTGTTTTTGTTACATGAGAGATGATGCCTGTGATCGTGGGACGGCCTCTCCCCTTGACCGGGACTCTAGGGGTTCTGTTATTCACCTGCTTCAAGCATTGCCACTTCCCCGTGGCTTCACTGCAGCTTGACTTTCAACAAGAGGATGAGAGCGAGAGTCTCCGTCCATCCGGAACTGCCAAGATGGGGCTCTTCTGCCGTGAAACGAGTAGGTATACTATTCACTCCCCCATGGCATCGTTATAGCTTGGCTTTCAAGATGAGGATGAGAGCGAGAGTCTCCGTTCACCCGGAACTACCAAGAGGAGAACTAGAGTCTCCGTCCATCCGGAACTCCCAGGATGAACATCTTGTCTCATAAATGAATAAGAATACTATTCACTCTCCCACAGAATCATTGCCCCTGGGCTTCTAAAACGAGTACTAGAATCTCCATCTACCCGGAACTTCCAAGATGAGGCTCTTCTCTCGTAAACGAAGTAGTATACTATTCACTGCATTCGCTTCCGGAAATCGTCTTCTCTCCAGACACACCGTGTTTTTTTCTCCATCCTCTTTCCAATATCTCACCCAAAATCGTCATTCCTACCACCCCAGCCTGTACCAACTCTGCCCTACCTTCCATCGATGTCATTCCATCTCTCCTCGCCCTCAGCCTCAACCCGATCCGGCAAAATATTCCATACCTTCCCCTTTTACGATGTTTGTTCTAACCGTTACTCCAACTGCCACTGCCACCTGCAACTACAACGGTCGACTGCAACGCCCATTCTCACTCTTACTCTCACTCTCACATCATTCACCCCTCCAATACCCCACTTCCTCATTATTCACCCAATAACCCCAATCTCACCAACCGACCGACCGACCGACTCATCCTCGCTGACCCGATCATACATACATTACACACATACATCCACACATGCGCGATACGCGTCCCCTGATTTCCAATCCTCTCCCTCCATATCTCCCTACCCTTATGATCACCCATCCCACCTCATCCGATCTCGACATTGACATCAACACACACGCACACACGCACACGCGCACGCCGTGCTGACATAACCCAATCCAACCCAACATAACACAACATAACATAACATGACCCCTCCAACCAACCAACCATCCATCCATCCAACGGGATATTTATACTTTCCCACTAACCAACCAACCTTATACGACTCCAATATAGTTTCAAGGTTCAGGCACGAAAGTCTATCAAGGACTAAAAATAAGCATAGTAGACAAACCGTTTGTTTTTTCCCTAGTTTCAGTAGCGTACCATGTCTTCTTGCCTTACTGTGCCATGCGTCTAGAACGTTCGTCTCACTAAAGGGAAAGGGAGGCAGGGAGCTGTACCAATTCGTCGACAACGTTGACATGTAAATTTAGATGATATCAAAGAGGAAGTGGATGTGATTGTTCGAATCCAATTAGAACATTAATATTCTCCCATTTTGATTATAACATTTGGACAATGAAAATAT
>LLKJ01000306.1:0-22578 GCA_002242865.1 Clarireedia sp. CPB17
CCCCTTCCCCCTCTCTCTGCCGCCTCCTCCGCCTTCCTGAATATTTATTCTCATATACTGCCTATTATATCCCATAACATATAGATATCTACTTATATATATAATAATCAAATCAGTCATAGTTATATTAACAGGTAAAGAAACGCTATATTGTTATGAATATACTATATATCAATCCATTTCTGCTTTACACCTATCTTATATATATATAGAACGATATGATGAAAGGTATATTATAACTTTTTGGATATAAGTTATATATATAACTCTAGAAGATTGAGCTAAGATAGCGAAGAAGAGAGTATAGAAAGGCTTACCTCCAGAGTTTACGTAACATTCCATAAGTAAAACCCAAACCGTATTTTAGTTAGCATTATTATGAAATGAACTACTAGTTGAATATCACAGACAAGAGATACAGAATGATAAATTATTTGACTTCCGTTTCCATTATGCTGATTCCTAGAAAACAACCTAAGATACAATGAGAGAATGTAATAGTCTTTCCTCCATCCTCGTATTTCACCCCGACTCATTCATTCATCCCCACACGCAATCTATCTCTAGACTCATCTCGCAACGCAATGCAATGCACATGATGTTATGATGTGTTATGTTATGTACCGAGTGACCTCACTCATCACACTAATCCTCACCAATCAAAAATACAAAAGTAACTCCGAATCCCCAAACCCTATCGTGTCATATATCATAAATCGTTCAATCATTCTCTGACTCGTCCTAGGATCCCAACAACTTTCTTGCCAGGTGGCTTGCCGGCGGACTCGGTCATCGAACTAGCAGAGTTTGTCTTTTGGAGTGCGAGGCGTGTCATCTCGGACTCGATCTCGGAGGCGGGTTGGGAGAGACGGCGCGAGCGCTCGACGCGGTAGGATTTGGCGGGGAGGTGCATGGATGCGAGGGCTGCGGCGAGGCCGAGGGCGGAGGCTGGGAGGGGAGATGTTAGTTGTGGGTTGGAGGGATGGGTGAAGGTGGTGAGGATGAGATGGTTGATGGTTGATGGTGGGAAGGAGTTGAATAAAGAAATGAGATGAGTGAATGTAAGACACGATTAAGGTGGTGGAAGGGTAGATGAAGGTACTACGACACTTGTTGCAGGAGTACATGCAGAGGGGGAAGATATATGATGAAGTGTTGGTGGGTGGTACAAAGACCTCGAAGCCGACGAAAGAGAACAAATGATAAGGCGATCAAGTCTTCACCAAACACGACATCGACTAGTGAAGAGAATCACAGCGAACAATAAAACAATACATAGGCAACAGGATAGAGAACGCAAGGGGAAAGATCGTGTTATCATGGATAGAAGAACACAACTCAAGAAGTCCAACGAAAGTTAAAGAACTCACCACCAGCAGTAACAACACCTGTAACAGCGACCATGATGACTGATTTCTAGTATTTGATTCGAGATTTGTATGAAGGAGTATTCGTTTGTTTGTTCGTTCGTAGTATCTCGTCTTCCTCGTGTCGTGTGGCTGTTCCGTTCAATATGTATCAGTTCTTGGAGATGATATGATTTCGAAGAAGCAGTTTGAAGACAAGAAGAATTCAAGTGACAAAGGGCAATATATACCCTCTGCCCAGTGCCCCCGTACTCAGCCCATTCTCTGCTCTCCCCGTATGAGTAGTCAGCCCATCCCAGAATCTTTGTCGTGTGAGTGGTCGGAAGTGCGGGGTAAGTGATTCACTCTAAGCAAGCCACATTCTGGGGTAGACCCATAACGAGTGGTTGGTGTGAGAGCTAGAGAGGGAGTGCGCGGTGATTGGTTGCGTGCGGAGACAAAGCAATATAGGTGGGCCGGCGAGAGCAATGGGAGGGGCGAAAATGAATGGTATTGTTTATCAGTAATATGAATATGACTTTTGTATTTATTTTCTATGTAAATTCTGTATAGAAGAGGAAATGATGGTCGGTTGTAAAGCAAAGAATAATAGAAGCTTGATTTGGAATCAGGCTGTATTGTGTCGCGCGACTTTCTTGTAACCTTACCACCAGCGCATGAAACGATCTGGGTCCCGACCGAAGTCATGCCACTCATTCCAAATCCAGAGTTACATACAATAAAGTTTGAGTCAATTTCCTGTAGCGTGCAAGTGTTTGGGAGGGTTATGTCACGATCGTCGGTGGCTACGACTCGATGTTTTCCCATCCCATCGCATTTGTTCTCCGCTTTCGCTTGCTACACCTGCGAGATGCCATGCGCATAAAGAATGTGGCTTTCGGTATTGCGACAACGATTCGGCGATACGAGTTAAGTAGAACGTTATAGAAAGTCGACGAAGTGTTCTTCGTGAATGAAGGGAAAAGGAAGTGGAAACTTCACAGCGCGGCGGCAACCTCGGGCGCTCTTTGTCGCATGGAAACCCTGCGCTGTGCAGGCCATCCCTCCAATCTTCTCTGTATCTGTATTGACAGTTATGCAGTTTCGCTGGCACAACTCGCAGGCCTTTGGCCCCACAATTGCACAATATCACCTCTTTATCTAAGGTTACATCCACGCAGCGCTTTTGTATATCGCCTCAAACAAATCGTATAGGCATGCGTATAGGATTCAGATAGACTCTTTTATTGGCATCGTTAACGACTATCTACCCAAGAAGATCTAACTCGAGTATATATAACGAAATAGTAAGTAGATCCAGCAACATTACGTTACTCGATTTTCCCCATCTTCCTCTTCCTGACTCGTCACCTACAACTTACTCCTCAGCCCCACACCCCCTTTCTTCTCCAACATCTCCGCATCTCTCTTTGCCCACTCTCTCATAACCTTCCTCATAATCTTTCCGCTAGCCAGTTTCGGTACTTCGTCTATGAAAGCTACGCCACCAGTAAGGTACTTGTGTTTTGCGACTTTTGTTTTAATCCAGTTTTGTATGTCTTCTGGTCTGGTATTTTTGCCTTGGGATTGAGCTGAGGCCTGGAGGACTACGTAGGCGCGGGGGTATTCTTCGTTGTTTCTTTTTGCGGTACGTGGATCGTTAGTCACGTTGGGGTAGAGTTAATTAATGTAAGAGGATCGAGTGTTCACTTACAACGTCAGGCCTACGACTGCCGCATCGGCAATATCTTCGTGCGTTAATAGAACCGCTTCGAGTTCGGCGGGCGCGACTTGCAGTCCGTTTACTTTTATAAGTTCCTATTGTTGAAGTCAATTTCGCATTCGAATAATTCTTCTCCCTACCAAATTCGACTGCGAACTTACCTTCATTCTATCCACAATCCAAAACCAACCCTTCTCGTCTCTCACCGCCACATCGCCCGTCTTTAGCCATCTATCCTTCGTGATCGTCTCTTTCGTCGCTTTCTCATTTTTCCAGTATCCCAAACAAACCTCCGGTCCCCTAATCCATAACTCTCCTCTCTCTCCTACTCCCACCTCTTTTCCTTCCTCGTCAACTAGCATACCTTCTGTATTCGGGTACAACACTCCTACACTTCCACTATCATCATTCGACCCCCGCGGTACGCCAAGCGCTCCGCACGTAAGTTCAGTCATTCCCCAGCCTTGAGTAATCTCCACATTATATCTGCGCGAGACTTCATTTTGAAGACTACTACTCAGCGGTGCCGCACCGCATGAAATATTTCTTACGCTACTGATATCGTAGTCTTTTGTTTCAGGTCTCTTACTCAACATGACGAGAATGGGAGGCGCGACAGGTAGATCTGTGATCTTGTGCTCTTGGATGCACTGCAGGAAATCGGGAAAAACAAAAGCTTTCATGATATAGCACGGAATATGCAGTTTGGCGACCATTAATATTGTCGCGAGTTGGCCATACGCATGATACAGTGGAAGAAATCCAACGTGGCATTCTGGAGGGTGGGAATCGCGCGTGTAGCCCGTGTTGTGGAATTTCATAAATATGGCCTGTTCGACGTTGGCAATGAGATTGCTGTGCGTGATGCAGACGCCCTTAGGAAGACCGGTGGTTCCAGAGGAGTAATTGATGGTAGCGATGGTTTTGAGGGATTCTTCCGGGGTAAGTTCGGGCCATCTATAACTGGCACTGGCCTCTACAGAAGGGAGAAGAGCACGCCAATCGTTGACCTCAAAAAGCGGAGGATTCTCAACGTCTGAAAACTGAAACATATTGGCTTTGGGAAAGCCGACCTCTTTTGCTGCTGCGAGTGCTGTAGAGAGCATACTAGGGTGTGCTAGGATGACTTTCGCGCCGGTATTGCTGATTTGGTGAACCATTTCTTCATATCACGAGTCATTATCAGCAATGTTAGACACCAGAGCTCCAATTGATCTCACCTGGGACAGTATACACCGGATTCGCACCGCTAAACGAATAACCCGCTCCAACGACGCCCAAATATGCGACAGGAACAAATACATGATTAGGAGTGTATATCATCACGACATCACCTCTCTTCAACCCAAGATTATCCAAACCGAGCGCCAATCTCTTCACCCACTCTAGTAGCTGAGCTTCTGATAGAGAGATACTGGTATCTTTTGAGTCTATCCATAGCGGAGTCGTAGATGGCGTATGATCCGGTGGGAAGACATAGCTCAAGATATTGCCCTTGGGGATATCAAGAGACGGGAATGGTGATGAAACTGGCATTTTGACAACGTTCACTTGAATTCACGAGAAACGAAAACAGAAGAGAAAGAATATTTGAGGAGAAAGATACTTACGGTAAACCCGAGGTCCATTCTGTTTGTGGTGGTCTTGAAGCGGGGTTGAGGTCCACGCTATTTGTAGATCGTGGGGCAGCGCACTAAATTCCGGGTATCCCCGCTCCGCCTATTTGCCGATTCTTCCGACCCGTGGAGTGTGGGGCAGTCCTTTCCTTTCACGGGGAATGAGGAAAGACTGAATTTGTGATGGGTTTGATGTCTTGTCTATTCTATTCTATCTAACTATGGGAGGAACTCTAATATCAATATACAAATCAGTTCCTGTTCTAATACCCAGTTCCACATCAGCTCTCCAATCAAGCACTATTCACAACCCTCCAGCTTCCATCACTGCCCTTCTGTATCGGCGTTGGACTGGAAACTCTTGAACATATCCGCCGACTCCTGCGCCCCGTTTTCCGCCCATAGCATATTATTTATCTCAATAGCCCCTTCCGCTTCTTTCTTCCCTCGCACTTGCATCTTCTCCTCAAATGCCCGAATCAGCGGATCCACCACCGCCTGCCACACCGCCGCATCCCGAGCTTCCCGCACCTCCCCAAGTTTCTCCGCCAACTCAAACGAATCCAATAGTCCCAGGTTGACTCCTTCTCCAGCCGGCAAAGTTAGATGAGCCGCATCTCCAACTAACGTTACACCCGTGCGATGCTCCCATGTATACCTGACAGGGAGTTCGTATAGCGGAAGAATATCCGCGGGTTTGTCCGGGTAATCTTTAGTTTCCTCATCGAACGTCACCGCAAGAAGTTCTTTCAGCTTCTTATCCCATTTCCCGAATATCTTATCATCATTAAGTAGTACCTCCTTCACCTCCCTCGCGCTCTTTCCCTCCACACCAACGCTCTTAGCCCAGTGCTCGTCCGTCGTGCTCACACCTGCGTAAACTCGGATCGAATCTTGCGGTCCGCGATGCGTCATGATTCCATTTCCATGCCCAAGAGCCCAGAGGGTACCAGTCCCGTTCAGTTCCAGAAGATGCGGATACCGACTCGAAACATTCCGCACTGTGGCTTGCACGTACAATCGATTGCCATATTTAGGCTTAACATCAGATAACAAATTCCGTACACGCGACCACGCTCCATCCGCACCCACCACAAAGTCATAAATCTGGACACCATTACTCCCCGCATCAATCCTCATCTCCACCGCACCCGTCTTCTCATTCCTTTGCTCCGCCACACCCCGAATCTTATGCCCCCATTTCACACTTCCCATACCCACCTTTTCCAGAAATATCCTCGTAAGCGCATTCCGAGGGATCTCAGGCCGGTACGCAAACTCCCCCGCATCTTCATGAACCAGCTTTCCCGCAGGGTCAAAGATCCGACATGCTTGCGCACAGTCGCCGAGAGCGGACTGGAATTCGGACCACAGGCCGGCGGCGTGCATTACTTTGAGACCGGATTCTTCGTGTAGGTCGAGCATTCCGGAGGGGTTTTCTAAGTCGGAGGGGGTGGGTGCTGGGCGAAGGTCGTAGATGGTGGTGGGGATGTTGCGTTGGCTGAGGAGGAGATGCAGGGCAAGACCGGAGGGGCCGGCGCCGATGATGGCGATACGGGGGGTGTATGTCATTTTTGGGGTGGTTTGGGAGAGTTTGAGAGGGGGAGGTTGGTGGTGCTGATGTGAGTAGATGAAGAGGTGATACGATATGATATAACCAAAAGCGGAAGCAGCAAGAACCACGACATTATATGCCTTTAATCTCCCATAACCAAACTCCAGAAGACAGGAACTCCATACCGAATTCCCGTCATTCGCATCCATTTCCCATATTCTCGGTGTCATAAACAGATTTCGGGTTCTCGGGTTCAAAGCGCTGAAACCTGCGCCTTCGGGTATTTCTATTGTCCGTGAAGGTACTTCCGTATGCAAAAGAAGTTCCAGCACCGCAAAAGTTGTTTCGAAAAGAAAGAATATAAACTTTGACGTGATGATGGAGTCATCCTTTCTTTATTAATTGACGAGGTTAAGAATTATGAAATTGCAAAAATAGGAAGGTTTTACCTGCCCGCTACCGTGAATACCAATTTGGACGGCGGGAAATGAAAAACAGCTTGAATGTTATGTTTCTTTGGTGATGCTTCTCCAGTAGAAATTGAACTTTGATCATGCTTGTGTATGTTTTCATGATACAATAACAAGTGTACCTCCTTGAGTCTGAGCTTAGCCCTGCCCTTCTTCTCAGTGAGAACACATTTAGAGGAACTAATCGATCATTCTTCAACGTACCAGTGGCGGGTTCAATGATTTTTTAATCGCCAGTTTGTGCTTCATGGAAGAAGGAATGAAGCGATCATTGATCATTCATGAGAGCAGGATACTGATCCTAAGTTCCTAGGCCGTCTGGCAGTGGAATAGAGACTCTGATTTGAGCGTTCTGCTACATATTCACTGCCAGTTCCTCATTAGTAAATCTGGTCCTAGTCTCATATTCATCAGCACAACCTACTCCTTGGTGGAAAGCATCCCTATCACTTATTATCTCCGTCCCGCTATTCTCCATCCCTAACAAGTCAAGCCGGAAACCACCTCATAAATCATCATCATCATCATCCTTAACGCCAACTTTCTTCTCATGACTCGAAACAACCACAACCACTCCACCATGCCAGAAACCCCAACTTAGCACTATTTAACTATGCATGAATCTCACTATCTCTCCGATAGATACAACAGCTGATTAAGTTGCACAGATCCACCACATCTGTAACACAAACACAAAGATAGATCTGCGATCAGCTACAAGTGTACAAAGAACGCATCCATCCGCCTGCAGATGAGTAACAAGTCTTAGTTATATACGAAATGAAATAATAAGGGCGCATCTATCCGTCCTAGGCATGTAACAAACCCACCATAAACATCGTACTCAATACTGTTGGACGCTACACCAATCTCAACACGGGCGTTGGTGTGTAACGAAACTACTCCTATCAAGAACAAGAACATGTGTACGAAAATACAAATCGTGTATGCAGACACCCGGGTGGAGCGTGCAACGAAAGTATGTGTAGCGTGATGCAGGAAGGATGGATGTAGGTACCCGGTTCCTGATGTGCGATGGATTTGTGTTGGGATGGAATGGATGGTAGGATGTACTGTATGATGTGGAGTTGGTGGAGAATTTTGGATTGGGAGGAGGGAGTTGGGAGTTGGGAATGCGTGGTCTGTGAGGAGAGGGTAGGAAAGGAATAGGGGGGTAGGGCTTGGGGAATATATATATGCCAGAGAAGAAGACAATGCCCGGGAGACTAAACTGGTGCTCGTCTATGGAATCCCAGCCCTCACTGAAGGGGTGTTTATGTGATTAGAAGGAACACCCGGACTCCATAACATCAATTCAGTTCACTGCGTCGCAAGGGATATTACACAGTATCAAGAACTCGCTCGAGTCATTAGCAGTGCTCTCCTAGTAGGCAAAAGATCTTCAGCACAACAAACACATTAGTTATCATTAAGTCAAAATTCCATTCCGATTTTCATTCATTGGCTAACACCAACCTTCACATTTCCTCCCGCGCCAAATTTTATACTTCCCGCATGCACACAAAGACTAGGTATATCTATCTTCCTTCGGCCTCCAAAGACAGCAAATACCGCAGTGCACTTAAATCACATGACTATGCATAACACTTAATCTCGTCATGCCGTTCACGCCAGGTGAGAATCCGCCGTTTGCTTCAGATAATTTATCAACCTCTCCCTTTGATGGTGGGCGATCTCATAAGCCGCTGCTGTCTTTAAGGATCTGGGCGACGTTTAGAGCGAGTCTGAGGTGGTTGCTTGCGAGGGCTCTCTCCTGTTCGGATGTTAGCGGCATTCTTCCTCGCGAATCTAAACATCACAAATCCTGCAAGATAAAAAAACAATGGAAGAAACTCACGTAATAAACCAGATGCTCCCCATGGTACACCGCACTCTGGCCCACAATCTCCAGCTCCACAAAACCATTGTTTAAACTCTGCAACACAAGCGACTGATCCATGATGCCCGTCATCGGAAGCGTATTGTTTCCCGGCACGAGCGTCATATCGTTGATAGTTGCGTTTCCCAGAGTGCCTTTCACGCCCGATAATGCCAGTGTTACGTTACCCATTACGATTGTCATGTTCGAGGGGTTGGGGATGTATGCGAAGCCGCTTAGATTGGGCTTGCCGGGTTTGGCCAAAAGGTCGATTTTGACACCTGTTACGTTGAAGCCGGCGAGGCCGTTGAGGCCTGGGGATAGTTAGTAGGAAAGCATGATATGGATAAGAGGGGTGAAGGGGGTATTGCAATACCTTTGTAGGTGCTAGTTTGGTTGTAGTGAACAGTAGTATCTGGTAGGGACCCCAAGTGCAATCGAGTTTTTCCAACTAATGCAGTGGTGACATATTCCTGGCTCAGAACAGCGGTTGTGTATGCGGAGAGTTGATCCAAGCTCAGGATTGAGACATTTTGCTGGTCGATGCTAACAGCACCTTGTGGGTGGTGGGCGTGGATTCGGGGCATGCTTATCATAACCATCGGCTCCGCGCTATATGTTCCATTTGTGACGAGATATGATGATGCATTGAAGGGGTCGAGGGTAGGCGTATACATGCTTGGGCTGTGGAGTATACCTTTCTGTGAGATGACCACGGAATTTGGGGTAGGGTCGGTGAACTGGAGCTCGGTGATTTCAAGAGAGGCATCGTTGACTCCATCTTGTGCGATCTTGGGCATGGCCACATAAACACTGTGATTGTTAATGAGGGGTTTCATTGATGAGTTATGAAGGAATACTTACAGGCATAGTGCAATGATCAGGAAGACTATGCAGAAAATGAGGAGGTGAAGCCACCAAAAGCGAGCACAATGTCTCTTGACTTTACCACCAAACGTCCTCGGCCTCGGACTATCTGTGGTTTGGTATTCTACCTCCGCCGGCTCGACCTTTTTGTCGGAATCATCTTGGAATCCGGCCATATTTTAGTTCTGAGAATGTGAAAGTATGTGTATGTGCTTGATTGACCCTAGTAAAATTCCTATCCAGCTTCTTGGCAGGTAGGTAGGTGAATTAAGTAATAGAGCTTGATGTACTGCTCATATATGAACAGAGTCTCTCGTCATAAGAATTTCGTCAGATGACGTCTGAGGAATGTAGACAAAGAAACCGTAAGGGTTCACCAACGATGACGAGGGTTCAACAAAAATCCGAACAAAGAAAAAAGAGAGAAAAAGTCGTGGACTTCAACGACTTCTATATCTCGGCTTTTTGAGCTAAAAGGACCAAACTATGAGAAAAGCTAGTTCAAGAATTAAGGACAGCGCGGAGAATGCGAGGTGGATTACCTGGAGAAGAAAAGATATGTAAGAGGTGGAGGTCGGGGTCAGGGGGTCACAGGTTAAAGTGTTAGATCTTCTATGGCAAATCCTCATACGGAAACATCTCCGATTAAAGATTGAAGAAATAATGTCTCAAGCATGTGAGAAATCGGAAATGAAGAGACGAGCATCGCAAGGGTTTCTTGTACTTTGTACGGTGCGAGTAGGATTTTCGCTACAGTAGGCTATGAGTGATGTTGCCGGGGTTGTTCAATCGTTGTTGTCTGACTGACTCTGCCCCGCCCACCCACAAACTTGTGGACTTCACTGCCGAAGGATTAACTGTGTGCGACAAATGCTTCCATCTGAGCAACTATGCTAACATTTAGCTTCCGGCGCGATTGAGAAAGCTTGCGTTGAAGCCATGCGATTCGCTATCCACGTCGCACCATGCTGCTGTTTGTCGCACAGCAATTCGCCTGTAGATGAGTCGCATTTCCTGGGACCAGGAATGGAAGGAGATCAGATGTCAGATGGCGAAGATGTTGGTAAAAAAAAACTCAACCTCGGTGGTCTGGGAGACGGAAATAGTGATGGATTTGGCTAGGTTTGCTTTGTTACCCCAGCTGTGTTACTGTTGCTTCTCAGTGCAACCCCGGAATTGACCCTGCATTGGTAGAGATCGACCCGTTGAGTTAAAGTTACTATGCACTTTTCAGGCCGTAATGTGACCCTTCGACCAATTGTTGTCGGATTATGCTTCTTTTGCGCATTTTCTTACTTGACAATACCGAGAATGGTTTATTGGCTCGTACTCTGCGTCGGCCAATCCGGCTCCAGATCGCCTCCCCCTTTTGGGCAAGGTGTATAGCTTAAACTTAATCCGAGTGGAGGTGGCCCAATCATCAGGATGCTTATTTCATTGAAGACATTGCCTCTTCACCAGCTCACGGGACACTGGCTGAGTGTTTGTTTTGGCCGACTTCAAGCGGTGAAAAGGGGCCGTTACCATGACAGACTAGGGAATCGCCGTCGACGAAAATTGTATCAAACGCATCAACATCGTACGTTGTCGCACAGTGATGCAATACATATAAGCAGGTAGGTAGCCCAGCTGTCGCGAATTCCCTCAAGCATATCCCCGATTTTCATCGCAAAAGCTTCCCCTCAAAGCAATAATGTCACATGTGCCGAAAAAGCCTGCAGAAACCGAGGCCAAGTCCCACAGCGTGCCGTCCATCAATACCAACATCGGCGATAGTTCAATCGGTACAACGCCAAGATAAGAAAGAGCCCGACAGTGTGGTCCGCAAATTTGTCTATTTGATACGATAGGATGGAAATTCAAGTGAATAATGACGTTCTCCAATGCTTCAAGCCCGAAAGAGTGTGCTTCTGCATGATACATCTGAGGCTTTGCCTAAATGATTAGCACAGTCGAGATTTGTGGTGTGTGAGTCCTTAGGGTTTAATAGATTTGGACAACGAATGCATGAAGCTGCATGGCGGGGTAGGTTGTGTACATGGGAGAGTACGTACCTGGTGCTTACGATCTGAATGTGCACGCGCAAGTGAGATGTGGATACGAAAACTACTGGGCATAATGGCCACCAAGAGATCGCAAAAATATACTGTTCCTGTTCGGTGAAGTTCGTCGCCAGGTCCAGAAATATTGTGCTCTTGGATATAAGCACCATCTACGCCCCAACTTGGCAGCTCGGATTAAGGAATACACAAAGTGAGTGTCAAGATACTGGAACAATGTTCGGTCTGCTTCAACAGCGTGGTGAATTGGCGGGAAAGCCACATAAATCGCCATTTACCTCACAAGCTGAGTACAGAGTGCAACTCAGCAGCCAGACAAGAACTCTGCAAAATCAAACACTGACCGTAGAAGGGAGCCATCATCATGCGATGGTTCCGCTTGGGAAGAGCCATTCGAAAAGAATGAGCAAGCTACGTCCTGTCGTCCAAATCTTTCCCATACTCATACCGAGCAACATCAACCCATTCGGTCATCAAGAATGGTGGAAGCACCCAAACAGTATGAACATGCAGCGACACAAGACACGATCTCATACCGATAATAACGTATTTAGTTTTAATGATTTGTAGTTATTCATTTTCTAATTCACACTTATCAGAAGAACCCGAACTGTGAGTTGAAATAAGCGGACACTAGAACAAAGGACTTCTATGTGCCGTAAAGAGAACCAATCTTTAAGCTGTTATATGTCATAGGAAAACTATTTAATATCTCTGTGACTACGAACCTACCTGACTATCGTCGTCCGTCTCATATCACTGGTCGCCTTTCACTGCGATATCTTCTCCTTACCCTTTCCATGCGGCCTCTTACCATCATTCACACTCTCAGTCGACCCGCCCTCCAACTTTAATTCCTTCTCGAGTTTCTCCACCTCCGCCCTCGCCTTCTCCAACCTTGTTTTCTTATCAAGCTTCTCCGCCTCCGCCTTCTCCTTCTCAAGTTTCTCCGCCTTCGCCTTCTCCTTTGCCTTCTCCTTCGCCAACTCCTCCGTTCTCTTCCGATCAAACTCCTTCAGGAACTCTTCTTCCTCTGCGCGATCTATCTTCTTCTCCGCATCAGTTCTCCTTTTCTCCGCATTAGTTCGCGCTTTCTTCTGCAATGCTTCAATTTCGTCTCTACCAAGCAACCCCAGTTTGCAGAAACCCTCAGCCTTATCTTCAAGCTCCCATCCTTTCTTCTCCAGGTGCTTCATCAACGCCTTCGTCTCGTCTGCCTCTCTCTGTCCCCGACCCAAAAGCTTCTGCTTTTCCGCCCTCATCTCCTGCAACTGCACAATCTTCCGCTCCAGCTCACGTGCTTCGCTGGCCTCTTTGTCGAGCGCGGCTTTCTTAGAATTCAAATGTATATCGACCATCTCCCAGCGCCGTGAGTTGCGTTCCCGCTCGAATATAGCATCGTAAATCAAATTCTTTACAGTTTCTAGTTGGTCGTCATCGCTAGTTCTGGAGCTTGTTTTGCTGCTGCGGACGCTGGTCTTGGGTTTGGTCGCGCCCAATGTGAGTCTACTACCCGAGAGGCTTGAAAAGAGTCCAGAACGCTTCTCACCATCTTTCTTTGGTTTCGTCGAATTAACGCTACTACTAAGACTAGAAGCACCTGAGGCAGTCGCCCTTTTCGCGGGCGCTGGCACCTCTGCTGCTTTTGTAGGCTTTTTGGACTCCGCAGCTGCATCTACCCTTTGTGTACAGTTCCGCTTAGATTGAGATTGAGATATCTCTTGTTTATCGTCTGAAGATGATGGCTTCGTAGTAGCCCGCGAACGACGCGTCGTATTGTTGTTGTCCATCTTTTATTATTATTCTTTCTCCTTTTCCCTATCCCACTGTGATTCGAGCGAAAGATACGATATTCAATTATAAGAATACAATACGACAAGATAATTATAGATACCCAAACGAGGTATTGAGATGCTTAAGAAATAGTATGAGATTTTGGGGTTCCAAGCCAAGAAACCCAAGCTTTATATACAGCGCAGACCACTTCACCTCGTTGGTATGCAGCGTAAACGCTCGTCTAGGGGCGTATAAAGCGCTTAATCCGTTTCCTAAACAGGTATATCGCGCCCTTGCAGACGCCGCGGCTGCGAGAATGGGTCGCCTTGAGCTTAGAGGATCGATAGATAAGGAAGGACGTGGGGGTCAAGCTGCAGCGGTAATCGTTTCGTTGGGTATTCGGAAAACTGAGAGGGGCGCTTGTCGTTTATTTTGACTAGGTAATATAGATCTTATGTTTGACCGGCACGGTCCGCTGTGGCAGAGTGATGATATTTTGAGGTGGATCTGTCGGTTGGTTGATAGAGAGTAGCAACGACAATGCATGCTGCCCGCCCAAGTATGTATTGGTGAAGCATTTCGTCTTGCAAAGCATGAAATCTCTTCAACAATCCAATCCAAGCTTCCCGATCTTCAATCCTCTTCCAGACTTAAAAACCCCATCATGCAAAATCAAATTTTGTTGGAAGTTTTCATGGCCGATATCCAGGCCCGTAGAATTCTCGTAAACAGGCGCTGAATTTCGAGGCCCGTCGCGTCTATCGGGATCTTATAAACGCACCCAAAACCGGTTCCACGGAAACAAAATTCCGTACAACATCGAGTGCTGGGATGTGGAGGACATGATTTGGGTTGGACTTCGCTGTGCGTTTCAGAATGATTCCCTATTCTGCTCCCGACTGCGGAATTCGAGAATTTACTGACTCCAATACCAACATATGTTGGTAATAGACATAGCGGGCCGCTGGGTGGGTTGCGGACCTAATCCGGATATGGTGGAGTTGATATGAATATAACTTAATATAGCATCGACATTATCGAACCAAATTCAGTCTTTCTCGTTGCAGAAAGTATGTGGATGCTTACCATGAGCTGCAAATTGTATTGGGCTCTAGAAAAAATGGAGGATGGCCGCGAGCGACCACTTGGTCAAAATGAACTGAAATCATAACTTATAAACCAGTGACCTATATCTAAAGCCGTGTCGGAAACAGATACTTATCAACCAAAATTAATGTGTTCATTCATTTTCTGACGAGCTATATTGTGTAACAATGAATTGGAACTGACAGAAATCTTGTAATGGGTGGGTGAAAAGGCCTAAGTCAAGCGAATTGCAAGCTGTGTTGCATAGACCTCGCCCATATGTCGCCCATGTGTCCGTAACTTCATACGCAGAGTAGAGAAAAGTAAGGTATATGAATAGCATTATTATCAAAGCAAGACCACCATACGTTCACCAAAAACCTTTCAAGCGCCTAACTCCTTCAGATCGCACACATTCTAGTCTATGTAGACGGTCTAGAGAACAGCATATGCACTAGCATAGCTCACAGAACTATCATCTACTCTAATGACTTCACTACTTCTTTCATATCTGACAAACTTAAATCTGCCTTTCTCCTCACCGTCGATCACCTTATCCTCCTTGAGCTTTTCTATGGCTGCCATTACCACTCCAATGGGATGTCTTCCGCAAACTGTGTTTCCAGTTTCTTTTAGATTGTCCAAGAAGTCTTTATGCTTGCCGCCTTCAATTGCATCCATTGCTTGTTTATCCAGCCGTCCAATACTTTCGCAGATTTGTGGCTGTGCAGGACTTTTATCTCTTCGCTGTAATGAATATCCGCTTGCTTCTGCAGACGGACCTGCCGGCAAGTAATATGTGTATTGAAACCGTAATCCCCAATGGCAGAAGTCGGAACTCACAACGAACACGCTGGATTCGTCTGCCAGGTATTTTGCCAATAATGCACCATATTTCTTCTCCGTATCTGGATTGGTGCTCCCGACGAGAATTGGGACGAGTGTAGGAAACTCAGATGGAGAGGAGAATTGTTGAGATAGGCGTTTGTAGATATATGGGAGGTGCATTTCTAGCGAATGCTCTGTTTCGTCTGCTTCGGTGCTCATAGTAAGGAACTGGTTCGTGTCTGCGAGCTCTTTCACGGTTGCTTGATCAATAATCAAATCACCTAATGGTGTGGCGTACTTTTCGTGTGTAGAGAGGGCACATTTACTGAGGTACCATGCGTGCGAAGGGCCGAGGAGGAAGATTCGTTTGGCTTTCGAAAGGTCGAGAGATTTGTAGGCCCAGGCTGCCGCGGGACCGGAATATGAATAACCTGCATGCCTTGTAGAAGTTAGATAGTGAAGAATGTGTAGCAATCATCATAGCTCACTCACGGCGCGATGATGATTCTTGCGCCTGGTACGGGCAGCTCTTTTCCGTCTATCGATGGTGGAACTTGGTCGAGCCATTCATCCAGCTCAGCGGAAAGAGTGGATGACCTGGATGTATACCATGACCCCGCATGACTTGCCTCTCTCGTACTCATTTTGATTGAAGTCGCCGGAAAGCCCTGAATATAGTAGATTGTTTGTATTTGTCGTTGTCGTTGTCGTTACAAGTGAGGGGAGAGAGCTCCGGTGGTGGGGTTATCTTGGAGTGGGGTGGTGAGGATGGGTGACCTCACCTGTAACTTTCAGTGCTGTAGGACCAATAACAGAACAGATTCTTCCTGTCGCGCAAATTTACTCCTCAATCTTCATGGTAACAGAGTTACTTGTCTGCCCAAAGGCGACATGAATGCAACGCGCGGTCTACCGGTAGAGTTTTTGAAATTCTTGCCAAGATTTCCGCAAACTGAGGAGCACGAGAAATCTGGATCCGTCGGTCGCGTCATAAGTCATGATGTTGATGGAAGGGCGCAGACACAGTGAACGTCCATAACGTACTTTTACTTTCCTTTCGCACAATACGCTCGAAGCAAAATCTCTTCCCAAGCGGTGAAGAGCCGGCTCATGTTTCTTGATCGCTCCGATAACTTCCTTCAAGCAGCGATGTGCTTGCGTGTATTTTCCGATGTTGACACGCGTTGAGTCGCAATAAATTGTTCTTCCTTGGCATGGTATTGGTACATTTCCACTAGTGCTTGAGATATCTTTCAGGCAGCCGTTGAAAGCCGCAGTATGAGTGGCTAATGCTCTAGGTCTTCTGCGGAGTAAGACCAGATCTATGCAGTCGGAGTTGGGTCTCGCTACATGCGCTATGAATTCTGAGGATCAACCCGAGCAGGTACGATAAGAACCCTTGTCTGACCTGCAATGCGGCGTCAAACACCACCAGTTCTTGGTATATCATATATGATATGTACCACCCTGTACGACTATTAGATCTCTTTTCCATACTCACTCCTACTACCACATACATTGCTCCTGGTGTAGGAAATCGAAAATGTCGAACAATCACTCAGATGTAAACTTTCCCATCAATGACTTTGGCCCAACCGAGCCCGGGAGATTCGACTTCACTCCACTGTTCGAGGATGCCTTCTTATCCACAGTTCCATCTGCTATCTTGCTTCTCCTCCTACCGGTGCGATTATGGATGCTACGAGATCAACCCCGGAAAGTGGCACGAAGCTTTTTACACAGCAACAAATTGGTACGTTGCTTGATATACCCCTGTATCGAAGTCCCGCTCACATAATTACAGATGTTCCTTGGAGTTTTTGCCATCATGCAGATGGTGTTGCTGATCATACAAGCTCTCACGTCAAGATTACGCACAAGAGTAACCGTAGCTGCTGCCGCACTGACGCTGGCAGATGCTCTCGGACTATTCGCTTTATCACATATTGAGCATTTGCGATCTGTCAGACCTTCAGCGATTATCAATACTTGGCTCCTGCTCACCCTCCCTTTCGATATAGCCCGTGCTAGGACGTTGTGGCTAGACAGCGCCAGTAATGCGACAGCTGCCGTTTTCACCAGCACCATTGGCATCAAAGCCATGATAATCATTGTCGAAGCCGTTGAAAAGCGTCACATACTGCTTGATAGATATCGCCATGTGTCTCCAGAAGTCACCAGTGGAATCTATAGCCGCAGCTTCTTCTGGTGGCTGAATGCGCTGATGAAAACAGGCTTCCAAAAGGTTATCAGCAACGAGGACCTCTATCCTATTGGCGATGACATGAAGTCTGAGCGTCTCTATCTTCGAGCCCAAGAGTGCTGGGACGGCTGTAATCAAAATCATAAGTATGCACTTTTTTGGTCTACATTGAAGGCTGCACGGGGTGCGCTCGTGATTACGGCACTGCCGCGATTATGCATGATCGGGTTTACATATGCCCAGCCATTCTTGCTATCGAGGACGGTCGAATTTGCAAATGACTTGAATCAGGCTGAAAATATCGGCTGGGGTCTGACTGGTGCATTTGGACTTGCTTTTCTCGGCTTCGCAATTACTAACGGAGCATACTATCACATGGCATACCGCTTCAACACAATAGTTCGAGGTTCATTGGTGGCTCTGATTTATTCGAAAACTGTAGATCTAAGCATCACCGCTTTAGATGAGTCCGTCGCAGTCACTCTCATGGCCAATGATACAGGTAAGACTATTCTACCCAAGTACATTTATATCACTAATGCTAGCCCAAGATACGATCTGTGAAGGTTTCACAAACATTCATGAGCTCTGGGCTGTTCCGGTAGAGTTGGGCATTGCCTTGTATCTGTTAGAGAGACAGCTCGGCTTAGCATTCCTAGCGCCTTGCTCAGTGGCTATCATTTGTACTACTGGGGTTTTAGTGATAGCAAAATGGATAGGCAACGCAAAAAAGGTTTGGATGCGTGGAATTCAAACACGTGTGGATGTGACGGCTTCGATGCTGGGGTCAATGAAAGTAAGACTCACTCTTCTCAAACTTGCTGCACACCTTGCTAACACTCTCTCAAAGGCCGCGAAAATGCTTGGATATACAGACCATATCAGTGGTATGGTCCAAGCCCTTCGTGTGGCAGAAGTCCGATTGTCTACCTTGTTTCGTAGAATTGTTTGTGTTCGGGTTTTCCTAGGTATGTCCAAACATCGCTCCATCTTGATGACAGACTGGGCTGATTATGATTACAGCCAACAGTACAGGAATTGTATCGCCGCTGGCCACATTCACTGTATTTGTGATTTCAGCAGACTATACTGGTCAAACCCTCAATACCTCGAAAGCGTACACAGCCATGTCTCTCATCTTGCTTTTGGCAGAGCCTATGAACACGCTCTTAAGAACCATACCAGATCTAAACTCTGCTCTTGCTTGCTTTGACAGATTACAGGCTTTCTTGCGATCAGATGCTCGAAGAGATCACCGACTACCCCTTCTCAAGCCAGTCGAGCCGATTGAAAGAAATCTCTCATCTCAGGACTTTGAGATGGCTGACTTATCACATCGAACTCCGGGAAATTCTACATCAAACATGGTTGTCGCCCAGAATGCGACCTTCGCATGGGGCAACGATTGCCCTCCTGTAGTGAGTGACTTCAGTTTTACACTGTCATGTGGTCAGATATGTTTCATTCTTGGCCCTGTAGGATGTGGAAAAAGCACTCTGCTGAAAGGTTTACTTGGTGAAACTCCATCTTCTCAAGGCTTCATCTACACTAAATCAACAACAACTGCATACGTGGAACAGACTTCTTGGATTCAAAATGGCAGTATCCAAGATAATGTTCTTGGTGTCTCTCCCTTTGATGCTCCCTGGTATAACCAAGTTGTTCGTGCCTGCGCGCTGGAACAAGATATTTCGATTCTTCCGGACGGAAGTGGTATGTAAAACTCCATCCAAATTGTGGACAACCCAGCTGACCTAAGAATAGCAACTAAAGTCGGAAGCGGAGGAATATCTCTAAGTGGTGGTCAGAAACAACGCCTTGCGCTTGCGAGAGCGGTATATGCTAAAAATGAGCTTATCATCCTCGACGATGTTTTTTCAGGTCTCGATGCGGAGACTGAAGATCAGGTTTTCAGACGACTCTTTGGGCGACAAGGCCTTTTCCATGAGATGGGCACAACCGTTCTTCTCGTGACACATGCTGTTCATAGACTTGCTTATTCTGACAACATTATCGCGCTGGACCACACAGGTCGCATCACGGAACAAGGCACATTCGAGTACTTGATGCAAACGGGAGGCTATGTGCAGAATCTAACTACTCACCATAGGTCTGAGGACAGCTCCGAAGAGGCCGTCGAACTCGACAACAAGGTATCGAAGAAAAGTCCCTTTTCCGTCAACGAGAACGGGGACATGCTCAACGAAATGGATGATTTAAACCGCCAAACCGGCGATTTTGCAGTTTACAAATACTACTTCGCGTCCATCGGGTGGCGGGCAAACCTTCTATTCTCCCTGATGGTTTTGCTTTTTGGTTCTGCATCCAAATTGCCGGAATTTGCTTTGACATATTGGACGCGGGCTGTAGCTCATGAAGGAAATGAAGCAAACGCATACTGGCTTGGAATCTACGGGATGCTTACTGGTGTATCCTTGATTGGATTCGTCATCTGCGTTGCTGTACTAATGCTATACATGGTTCCTAGGAGCGCTGAGGTGCTTCATGAAAGATTGCTCACAGCAGTTGTGGGAGCGCCACTTTCCTTCTTTACCGCGACAGACACTGGAACCACCACAAACAGGTAAGCAAGTCATAGGGTTTATGACTCCATGAGCTAAATTGCCGTACCTGACATGAGGTATCCCATGATGTTGAGCTATATGATGATTGACACGGCATGTGCTGACTACTTTCCTAGATTCAGTCAAGACATGACTATCGTTGATAACGATCTGCCTTACTCGATGGTTGATCTTGCATTGTCGATGGTCGTAGCAATTATGGGTGCGGTTTTGATGTCACTATCTGCCGGTTATTTTGCTGCAACTATCCCAGTCGTCGCTTTGGTAGTTTGGGGTAATTCTCAGCTCACGGTCCTCCTCGAAGCAATGCTGACATGAAAATAGTTCTCCAAAAGTTTTACCTCCGAACATCTCGACAAATACGTTTACTCGACCTTGAAGCCAAATCACCACTGTATTCGCACTTCATTGAGACTTTGAGTGGCCTTACAACCATTCGAGCATTCGGATGGACCGAGGAATTCCGCAGGCAAAATCTGGCTCTGCTCGACACTTCCCAAAAGCCTTATTATCTGCTTTTCTGTATTCAGCGTTGGCTCGGCCTTGTCCTCGACCTTCTCGTCACCGCACTAGCCGTCATCTTGATGGTTTTCGTGGTAAAGCTTCGCAGCAATATCAGCCCCGGTTATGTTGGTCTCGCACTTCTCAACGTTATGACTTTCAATCAATCTCTGTCACAAATTATCAAGAATTGGACTCAGCTCGAGACAGCCATTGGAGCCATCTCACGCGTGAAAAACTTTGTAGCCACCACAGCCAGCGAGAACCTACTGCAAGAGAAAGAGCTCGCTCCGGAAAATTGGCCATCAAACGGTGCTATCGATTTCATTAACATCACCGCCTCATACACGCCGGCTTCGGTCCCTGTGATCCACAACCTTAACCTCTCGATTCGCGCCGGCGAGAAAGTCGCCATTGTGGGAAGGAGTGGAAGTGGAAAGAGTTCTCTAATTGCAGCCATCTTTCGCATGCTCGAACTCACACCTGAAAGTTCAATAGTAATTGACGGTGTTGATCTTACCACTCTTCCTCGCCAAATCGTTCGGTCCCGTCTTAATGCGGTTCCTCAAGACCCGTATTTCCTCCGAGGTAGTATCCGCACCAACGCCGACCCATACACTCAACACTCCGACACCGCCATTATCACCGCGTTAGAAAAGGTTCATCTTTGGGGCTTGATATTAACCAAAGGTGGATTGGACGCCGACCTCGACACAGAATTCTTCTCACACGGTCAGAGGCAACTGTTCTGTCTCGCGAGGGCGATACTCAGGAAGGGAAAAGTGGTGGTTTTGGACGAGGTGACTAGCAGTGTGGATCCCGATACGGATAAATTGATGCAGAAAGTGATTAGGGAGGAGTTTGCGGGGTGCACTATTATTGCGGTGGCCCACCGATTGAACACGATTCTGGATTTCGACCGCGTCGTATTGTTGGGGAAGGGGGAGATAGTCGAGATTGGCAAACCGGATGAATTGCTGCGGAGGAACGGTGCTTTTAGAGAACTGTATGACTCTTGAAACATACTTACCACGGAGTATATCTACGTACGGCTACTGCGGTATTATTCATATCAGAATGTGTCGGAACCAAATCTCTTATTTACGAAACACAATTGCGGCGATCAGAATAGGAACACATCCGGACGAAGGAACGCATCGGGATATCACGGATAAATGAGCAAGGATACAATAATCCAAGAATGGAATAATCACGACGCCATCGACGTCGTTTGGGCTGGAAAATGCAGGTACAACGCCTCGCGGATGGAACCGCATCACATCACCATCACAATCCCATCACATTTCAATTTTACTTTCCACAAGTCATAAGGAAACAATTAAAGTTTACCGGAAATTCGTCGCTGTGAAATTGAACTGAATGAAAATCATGCCAGGGCAGCATTATGACAGCTTGGCAACGACAGACATGCAATCTATGCGACCCTGACCGAGACATCTTGATATCTGATATCTCATCCAATGAGGTTGAAATATACGTTTTTAGGACATAGGCGATTAAGTTTCTTTGTTATTCATCAAGTCTCTTTCCCTGGGGTTTTGTGGGCGATGCTGATAAGGAACCTTGGCCTTTCCCCGGTGAAAGTGGAGCAAAATTCCTCTCGTCTCGGTTTCGCCGAAATAGTTGCGTAGTGCTTGTACGGTAGGCAGGCAAGTATACGGTTCCGAGATAGCAGCCAAGCAAACCAATCAAAGAAATCCAGACTTCAGAGACCTTTCCCACAAAACCCAACGCGAAGGGGGGAATCGATCACATATGCATTCAAACTTTATCTTCCAGAAGAAACAGACCGGGATTGGCAACAATGCATCATCCAGGTCTGCTGGCTGGCAGGTTCTCTTACGCGAAATCGGATGGTAGGTTTGGCACGTGTTATCAGTGGAGCGAGAGACAAACCCCCAACGATGTCTTGGGTACGGACTGTACAGTAGTCTCTTTGAACCGTGCCTCATACCCTAGGTTTATTTGGGGCCGTTGCGGGCCTTTCACTGATAACCAACTCTCGCCATTGTTGCTGTTAGGATGTATTTGACCGAAAACCTTAAAGCAACAAGCTTATGGG
>LLKJ01000307.1:0-14805 GCA_002242865.1 Clarireedia sp. CPB17
CCCCTCATCAACTCATCCTTAACCTCCTTCAATATCTCTTCCCCCGGAACACCCAACTTTCCGATCCTGCCCACTAACAACGTATTCTCCCTCTGCACATTCCCAACCTGAGTTTTCAGGACTTCCCTCTCCCTCTTCAAGATCTCCAGCTCCGCCCTCAACGCTTCATTTTCCCTCGCCACACCTTCATCCTTGTCTTTCTCTTCCTTTCTTCTCCTCTTCGCTTCTTCCTTCTCCCTCTTCCTTTCCAATTTCTCCATTTCCTTTCGGTATTTTTCTTCCTGCCGTTTAACTTCTCGTTCGTGTTTCTCCTCGACTTTTCTTAGTGCTTCCTTTTCCTTCTCACCATCCTCCGTTTTCTTTTCTGCTTCTTTCTGTTTAGCCCTTTCAAGCTTCTCATCTAATTTCTTTTTTCTCTCCTCGAGTTTCTGTAGCTCCTTGTCATGTTGGATACTGAATTTTTGGTCGAATGCTGTATCTCCAACCGTATGATTGGTAGAGGTTATTGCAAACGATCTAGCAGATGCAAAACTATCGACTGTCGACTGACTACTGATAGAAGATATCGATTGCGAGCGCTCACGCGTTGTTTCGGGAGTAGAAGGAGATTCACTGGTTTGAGGTAGCCGATCTGCAATTACTGCAGGTGCGTGAGCTGAGATTACAGCTCCGGCGGTGGTTGCAGCACCAACTACCATATCATATATGCCTCCCCCATTCTCGTTACCTTCCTGCGACAAGTCTTTAGTCTGGTCTGGGTTGTTCTCTATGCCCACAAGATGACCGTTCGTCTGGTAATTATGAAGATCGGTTTCGTGATTGTGCTCGCGATGATGAGGATGCTCAGTCTGTTGATCTTCGTCGCCCCCGTCGGTCCCATTGGGATCTTCATCATCACTAGCCAACTCCTCAATACTTTTAGAGCACGCCCAATCTAAGAACTTTCTAGCATCGGAAACGATCGCTGACGGTGTTCCTCTGTCAATCATAAATCGTGGCACGCTTCCACCTGGATCACTTCTCGTGACCATGATCCACTCTATGGGATTCTGCTCTGATTCATCCTCTTCGCTTGGCAAGCCCGTCGTCTCTCCTTTGGCTGTTTCACCGCTGTGTTCCCCGTCTTCAGGAATTTCTGCTTCCTCGGACGCTCTAAATGGATCATGGTTATGATTCTTCGCATTTCTCAATACCGCATCTCTGCTCAGACTTGATTCGGATCTGTTTCGCGATTGCGCTTGTCCTGCAGGACTATCCGGTGAAGTAGACTTTGGCGGAGCCTTCTTGATGGGTATTTCTCGAATAAATTCTACCGACTCGTAATGACCCCGTATGTAGCCTTCTCGTGGAGGAGCATCTGGGTGTTGACATGGCTTCGATATGACCATGAAGTGTCGCGGGACTTCTCCATTACCTTGCTCTTTCAATGCCTGGTCGGATGAGATAAACATAGTAACGAAATCGCGGGGTGTTGTTGGGCCGGGAAACTGCGCCGATAGCAGATACACTATCAGATGTTAGCATCATTCCGTAGTATATAGATTGCACGACATACCTTCCATTTTCCCAGTTCCTTCGACATGGTTATAAGCCACACGTCTTTCCCCGCCAATACCTCTGATATTACCTTCTCCGGGCCCACCCTGAACTTTCAGCGTCTCAGGAAATTCCCTTTCTAACGCTCTCTTCCATTTTGTAAAGCCCAGTCCTTCGTGCACACTCCTTCTTGCAAACCATGTTCCCTTTCCGTCCTTTCCCTTGGTGGAGTAAACACTAATGCCCAATGGGTTATCTGCCGGCCTCAATTTCACTTGTTTCCATTCTTTCCGCAGAGCCTCAACTTCTGGGGGGGGAGACGGTGATCTTGCATCAGAAATCAATATCTCGGAGGCAGAAGATGCGATTGAAGAGGTGGTGCCAGAACGCGATCGACCGGTAATCGCCTCGGCTTTATCGGATATGGGAATGGAGTCAACAATCAGTTGACCGTGGGTGAAAGCATCATCGATAAATGGCTTCAAGTCATCAGTAGGCGTCTCAGTATAATCAACGGCCCCTAAAGTCTTCAGCGCATCGTGAAGAGCTGCCATTACTCTGCTTCAGCTCCCTTTCTATCGACGTCAATATTCCTCGCTCTCCTGCGCCGTTTTTGCTTTGCAAACGCGCCGAATAGTTTTCCAAATGCTGTATTTATGACCCCTCCTCAAATTGATTTCTGCAGGTTTCTGGAAGTATTGGCAAGTAGACTGTAACCTCGCCAATCGGACTTCTATCAAGCGCGCAGGATGGAATTAAATATGCACCAAGCGCAGTAAGCAAAGTATGGGTTGTTTTTTGAACACACCGAGGTCGTTCTAATACAGAGAGTTATTGGTCTGTCAACCTATACTGCGATCTGGCAGTTGTGATAGGAAGAGGAGTTCGATATGTATTTCATTCAAGGATAGCCCCAAAGTTGTGCAAACAGTAAATAAATACTGTACGAAGTATACATCATGGTGGATAAAATCAAGATGGGAAACTTGAATGCGGGAACACGGCAATGCGGGGTGGATTTAACGCGTTTCTTTAATTGGGCTGAAGTAAGGTTGCCCGTTTGCTATGATGTCAGAGTTATCAAGGAGCTCCTGGCAAGTGCCGGTACAGCAAACGTATGCGGCCTTAATTTTGGTGCAGTGCCAGACGCCAAGCGCCAATATCAAACTCTAAGAGTGCAGGGAGAGTCAGCGAAATAAGATGGATGAGTTTCTACACAATAATATCATGTTATATTCATATGTAAATGCCGCCACAACCCTATGATACACAACAACCGGATTATACAAAACGACCATTGCCTCCCAATGCGATCATCTCTACTAAGTTCCATGTACCCAACGCCTTGCTCAAATGGATGATGCGAAAATAGTTGAAGTGTATACAGATCCACCGCCATTAACCAAATGCCAGATCCCGTCGACCCTCGGTGAGCATATCCTGCTCGGCTTTACAGCTGCCACAATACTCTTGATGCCACTGTCTCAGGCCATTCATGCTATCATCCCCTGTTACTTCATTCTCGCTGAGCACTTGTTGACGAGGTCCACCCTTCACCTTGCCTGTGGGAAGAGTACTTGTTTGGTTCTCTCGGAGTATCATTGCGGCTTGCTTGCATCGCATGTTTTCGTCCAGAAGCCAATTCTCCCATTCTGCCTTCAACATTTCTCTCTCGACGTTGTTCACTACGCGCATAGCAATAATAAGATCGTGACGGTACGAGCCTAGATTCTGGCGTGTTCTTCGAAGACGCCTAGCTGTTGCCCTCGTTGACGTTTTACCGAATGGGCCTCCTGCCATGTCATAAGGCGAGTCCAAGTCCGTAACATTCGCAATCTCCATGAATTGCGTATAACTGTCGCATAACTAGTTAGCAAAGTTCGAATACTAGACGAAAGTTATATTTACCATTTACTTTGGTGCGCGCCCGTGACATCGGTGGAAAGACTGTTCACTGCCTCATCGAGATCTTTCAAGTAAATTGCCCTGCTCATCATTGGATTTGGTCCAACTCCCATTCTGGTCATGAATTTCGCAGCATTTCGTTCTGACCACCACTCCGAAGTATCACGAGAAGTGAAAATAGCGTTGAGTGCGACACTCAAGATAAGTCCGCTGAGGATGATGCTGTGAGCATTAGATATCTTCCACAAAGACCGAAGCACTGCAAATGTCCACATCATTACTGAGGACACAGCACTTTCCCCAAAGGAGCCGAGGGTTTCCAAGACCATATTTGTGAGCGTGCGTTGCTTGATTTGAGGCCGCTTGGAATTGCTCGATTCCGCCGCCGAAAAGAGCGAAACGGTGTTCTGTTGACCCACGTGCCCGTAGATGTGGATAGCCTTCTTGGTTCTACTATGAGGCCCAAGTTTACGTACTTGGTCGGCTATAACATCTGCTAAATCAGAAGCATCAACTTCGCAATCATCTAGTGCCTGTTTCTCAACAAGTCCTTTGGAGAACTTGGGGGACTTGGACCAATCAACTTTGGTGTAGATTGCCAACTTGCACTTAGCCTTAGCAACGTGAGTAATAACGATCTTTGACACAAGCATGAAGTCCTTGAAATGAGGTAGATGCCACGGAGTTTTTGAATCCGTGACAACATAACAAACGTGGTCATTCATTATCTCAATAACTTGATGGTCAACAATGTTGGCTTGGCGCGATCTTCGCAGTACGTCAACGTAGTCGATCTGGAATTGGAATTCGCGACGCATGTGATTACCTTCCAAGTGGATCCATGGACTCTGTGCAATCTTCTGTGCTCTGCGCTCGTGGTATAGAAGTTGAAACACCGCGCTCTTGTCACCGAACATCAGGTGGAAGAGGGCTTTGGGGCTGATATCGAACTCTCGCTCAACTGACTTCCGTTGCATGTCAGGAGGCTCATAAATAACTGGCTGGGAAGGGAGCTGGAATTTGGTGACTTCTTTTCCTTTTCTGCCAAGATGCAGCCCACGCTCAACATGTAAAGTCGCTCTAAGGTCGCGATCTTTACGACTGCGACCAGAGGGTGTTCCATCGTCGATAGGTGTGTTGACTGAGACATCCTCCCAGCTTTCCAAGCTAGGACTTCTGGTCGGGTCCTCGGTTTCCATTTTGATCAGCGCCGTCATAATCTCTTCAAGGCTCATTTTTTCCTCTGCTTGGTTGATGTCAATCAAAAAGTTGAGCCTTGACTGTAGTAGTCGAAGAGGTTCAAGGAATGTTTTAATGGTAATCCTTGTATATCCTGTATCCGGTGAAGTCTCAAGTAGGTGCAAGAACAAAAAGTCACAATCCTTGCCCGGTGCGGCAGTGACCTCACTGATGCTTGCGAGACTGACGCCGGTGATCAAAACTAGACCCAAATGGTGACTGTAAAAGTAGATATCCCTTTGCGTCACATAAACTCTACCTGGGAATTCTTGTTGCTCATTCGGGTTCCAAGTCGCACGGAAGACAAGGAGAACTTTGTCATCGCGTGGAACATTTGGGAATAGCATTCGGAATTGTGCCTCTTGAGTTTTAAGTTCAATTGGGTAGTTGCTTGGGAAAACCTCTGGTTTCGAGAGAAATTGCGTCTGTAAACGTGGAGCTTCAATGTCGACACTAGCTGCTTTTCGGTGCGTAGCAGAGTGTGGAACTGGTGTAGCTAGAGAATCAGTTGATGCACTAACTGAAGCCTTGGGAATTTCTAGGTTGGCGTCAGGCTTCAAGTTTTCATCCGTACCTATCTTAGGAGATGGCTCTAGTGGCTTTATTTTTGGGCTTGCTGGAATTGACCGCGTTCCTGGGCTCGATGATTTGATGTCCCCGTTCTCCAGACGGTTAACATAACCCCAGTTTGTGCTTCCCCACAGATTGGCCATGATACCACTGGGCATTCCTCCAGTAGAATCACTTCGGCCGATGCCAATGCCACGCTCCCCACTGACGATTACTGCTGATTTGCTCAGGTTTGTAGGGGCAGGCGGGTTAGCCAGTGTTGCAGGCGCCAAGGTACTCCGAGTAGTTTCTTGAGTAGGAGACTGCAGAATGATTTGAGGAAATGGAAGAGTAGAGGCGTTTCCTTGAGTAGACGGCGGAGGTGCATGCACAGGTAGTATGTTGTGGCTAGCCGATATCAGACTTGCTATGCCGCCTGCAGATTGAGACGTGCTTGGTGGGCCGTCTGATTGCATGCTTGTAGATTTCCGATGCAAATCCAGTTTCTGCATAATCCTTGCAGCATGATCTCGGCTGCTCTCTCCCTCTTCTCTAGAAGTTACAGATCTACGAGGAGCAGTAACATCGAAGCTATTCCTTCCAGCTAAACCGTTGAGCTCATAGCCAGGAATAGGCAAAGTACCTACCCTTTCATGCCCAGAGCCAGAAACCTCTTCACTGCCATATGATGAATTTCCATCATTATTCTTGGCAGCAAACTCCGGAATAGATGGTGGGGTTATGGCAAATGCGGGGTCAACTCCTCCAGGGTAGAAGGTATCTTTTGCGCTCGCCTCAAGTGCTCTGTTTTTCGCAACCTCAAAGGTCTCCAACCACTCCATCAGGACCCCTTGAGTTTCCGCTTGGAGAAGAATAGTCTGATTTTTAGTCTTGACTTCGAAACAGAATCGTCGATCTTCCTGAACAGCAGGCTTCACATTGCAGAGGAGAACGCCGATTTTTTCACTTTCCTCAACTCCACCAGAATGCACTCCTTGCACCAACCATCCAAAGATACCATTCTTGACGTAGAACCAACGACGCACCCAAATGGTTCTTGCAGGTTTTCCAGACAGAGTTCGTACGAATAGCCATCCTTGTTTCTCTGATCGTTCTCTGTCCTTGCCTTGAGCTGAAATATTGATGGTTGACGGTCCTTTGGAGCCGAGAAATGCGACAGTGGAAAGGTTGTAGTCCTCTAACTCTCGAGATGGTTTTGAAGCTTGAGCTGCAGTGTCTGCTATTTCTCTCCTTGCAAGTTGTAATTCGCGGCGGAAGATGCTTTCACCAGCTTCTAATTCCTTGCTCCATCCCCGTACACGGTCCATTTCACCGCTCCATTTGAGGAAAGTACCTGCAGCATTTTCTCTCGACCTTTTCATTTCCCGCCACTGATCTGTGGAAACTTTGACCAGCAGTTTGTCGATTGTGTATCTTAGCTGCGGTGCAAGCAGACAGAAATCTAAGGATGCTTTCAAATATGCCTTTCTGGTCTCGTGCACCTGAAATGCATCTTCTCGCAGCGATGAGGGCTCTTTGGTTTTCGACTGACTAACATATCTTGCCAATGTATTATCAAATGTTTTCTGGGATTGTTCCATATATCTGCGGGCATCTTTGAAGTTCCGCAGTTCAGATGCCATGAACGATTTGATCGGCTCGCAGATGTTTGTATCGATTTTCCTTGTGCCATTTATGAGCTGCGACCACCACTCCTTAGAACCCTCCCCAAATCTCCTCATCGCTAGTAATGTATAATCATGGTCGAGCACAGCTTCCGATACGTTCGCAGGGGGGATCGAACGAAGGAGGAAGGTGTTGAACGTCTCTTCCAATGCCCATACATCGTGGACAAGCTTCGATATTGATTTGACGTAGGCGTCTAGCCATTTCTCCAGTATCTCAACCTGATCCGAGAAGTGCACCGCCGTTGCGCGAAAGGTAGGGGAATCGAGGGCGGCTTCTTTGAGCCCGACTGAAATTAAGGTCAACGGTCTGTTGACTTGAGGTAAAGCTGCTTGGGCGGCGTCCGACATGGCGATGCAATTAGGCTCTCTACAGAGATAATGATAAGGGCAGGCTCAACTGCATTATGTGTTGAGCTTGTAGAACGAGGATAGGATGACTCGAACGCAAGCCTAATTCGTTCAATGAGTGCTTTTGAGAAAGTAGAATTGTACTCCTCTTTCGTCCGAAGGTTACTCTTAGTTGAGGGTTGGCGGTTGAACAGGGGTGCTTTGGGTGCCACAGAATGAAATTTTAGGGTCGCTTTGTTGCATTGTACACTTCAGTGCTAAGTTGATAATAGAGCAGTGCTAAATTTAGCTAATAGTCTCAGGTGTATTTACGAAGTATGTGTGCATGAACGTATGAATGCTTGACGGGAGCAGAAACAGTTGATGCAGAGTTGGTTATTGCGTCAACTCCAAAAACGGGTTAATTCATGGCATTGCCAATTTTTGTCTGGTACTTAAGTGAATGACGGTTGCCGAATGCATTAAAATCCGGGGAGCTACTGTACATTCCTCAATAGCGTAAAGTTAGACACCAAAGTTGCCCCTGGATAGGTATTCTCTAGTCGTGCCTGCTTTGCAGATGTATGATAAGAAGCCAATAGGATGCAACATATAGGAGGTGGTACAAAACATTATATAAACTTGACTTAGAGGGTGTGTATTGTTTATTACAGTATATTGGTTGAACCCCTGCTTACGTTGGTAGACATTTGTACCACTTGTTCATCTCAATTAATAAATTGTAATGACACCACTTAATTCAGAATTACAGTGTAGAGTCCCCTAATCGAAGTCATGATAGGAGCCTAAGCCTCAGCAGTAGCTTTCCCCTTATTCTTCCTCGACCTCTTCTTCTTTTTCTTGCCTTCTGGAATCTCTACCCCCTCCATTGCATCTGCTCCATCGGCAGCGTCTGGACCAATTACTATCTCTGGTCCATCTTCATTGCCAAATGTCTCCTTTCTCCACTGTCTCAGCCTAGCTTTCTTTCCCAGGGCCTTCTTGTCCTTCCTCTTCTTCTCCGCATCTCTAAACGCAGCCATTTTCTTCAGGCCAGCAAATTGGTTAAGTGCTGTATCATCAGCCATCAAAATATCTCTTGCGGTCAAACCGAAAGATGTAGGTGAGGTTTTGCGATATCGGAATACTGATGGTTGCTTCGAATTCAAGGACAAATCAAGGTCAAGTTTGCTATCCACAAGTTCTTCGATCTTCTTCCGTTCTAACCGGGCTGCCTTTTTCTTGCCTTTTTTCTCCATCTGCCGTTCTTTATTAGTTTTCGACTTCTTCGTGGCCTCTTCGTCATCTTCGTCATCTTCATTGTCGCTCTCGCCTTCTTCTTCAACGTCTGACAATGAAAATGCAGGTTTCGAGATCTCTTCATCGTCAAACTCAGGTATGAGGTCCTTGATATCAATATCGTCGTCCCACTTTGGCTTCTTGACCTTGTTCTTCTTCTTTCCGTCAACCTCTTCATCACTATCCGATGCGACGTCTTTTTCGGCGTAGTAGTCTTCTCCAAAGCGCTTGTTCATTTCAGCCTCCCAGTTGTCGTCATCCCAAGCAGCATCAAGAAATCTCGTCCATTCCTCGTCCTTTAGGGTCTTGCCTTTGATGCCTGCAGCCTTTTTGATTTTCTGAAGCCTCTCCTCCATTTCTTCAATCTTCAGGCGCTTTAGCCGCGCTCTCTCTTCCTCCCTTTCCTTCTTCTCGGCCTCCTTCTTTTCTCTAGCTGCATCTCTTTGTTTCTTACGACCGCTCACTTCTTCCCGTCGGACGGATTTTGCCGCCACAACGTCTCTTGCGTATGACTTCAACATTTCGTTACTACCAGTAGGATCTTCAAAGCGAAGGTTATAAGCCGCTTCAAACTGTTCGGCTCGCTCGTCTTCTTCCTCGTCGTCAGACTCGAATGGCTGAAAGCGCGACTCTCCACTCGGAACCCATGCGCGAGCTGCCATAAAATTAGAAAGAAACGTTTCGGGATCTTTATCAGCTACCGCAACGTCGACTTCGATTCGTGAGGCTCTCGAAGGGTGGATTCCTTGACCCAATGATTCGGACTTCTTCGGCACTAAAAATCCTTCATCCTCGTCTGAGTCTGAGTCGTCTGCCCCCGCCGCATGCATCTCGCCCACAATTTTCTTCTTCAACTCTTCTTGCTCTTGCGCGAATGTCCGCGGCGCAACTTCCTCTTCCTCCGCCCCTGTGTGGCCATTGAGTAGGTTTTCCCGATGATAGTCCTTCAGATACATTGGCTTTTCCGTATTGGCTTTTTCCGCATCTACACTGCCATCCTCTTTAATTGGCGCATAAAACGTAACTTTCTCGTCGTAAACCCGAGGATCCTTTGAACGCAGTGCTTGTAATGTTGCCGAGATCTGCTTGTCTAGATCCTCTGTGGCCAAAAAGCCTTCATCGTCTTCATCTTCATCATCGGAAGAAGAAGAATCTTCGTCGTATTTATCGCCGTATTGGCCATTTACTGGCTTTGCTTGCTTCTGATATTTTTCCTCCACTAACAAGATTCTGGTGAGCCAACTGATTAAACATTGTAGAGATATAAAACTTACGCCTATGAAGCTCCTCTCGCTTTTTGTTGTGTTCAAATCTCTTTGCATATTCCTCGTTTACCTTGAATCCAGATTCGAGCGGGGCACCTCCAACAGACTCGTCCTCGCTGCTGTCGCTATCGTCTAACAGATTCTTAGACTTAACAACCTTCACCGGCGCATCTTGTTTGGCTTTTTTAGCACCATTGGTAGAGGTTGCGGCACCGTGAGAATCAGCCTTTCGTTTTGCCATGCTGTCGGGTTCAAGTATATATGATTGCAAGACTGGTGCCGTAGGAAAGTGCCAAAACAACTTGAGCTAGAAAATCAAAAAATATTTTGTCGGTCGGCGAAAGTTAAAGAAATCCTCCGCCGCTTAACCGTTTTCGGATTGGGGTTCCTCTACCCCAGCCATTCACTGACCTTCCTCCGAAAGCAGAGGTGCCTACCGTATCGAAGCAACTTCATATCATAAAGATACTCGGATTCATCAGGAATTTGTCCAAGAATATAATATACTGACAGCGACTATATCTAGACCTCTGCGCCATCGAAGATTTAATCACGGTTTCAAAGACGACGGCCTACAAACTTCCAGTATCAGACCGCATTGTGACGTATGGCGGATTCAACGGCATCAGCTCCAAAGCCAAGTTCCAGCGTCAAGCTGGTTCTTTTGGGCGAAGCAGCTGTAGGAAAGGTAATCGCAGAGCTTCAATGATCACTGTCAAATCTACTCACCTTTATTAGTCGTCTCTTGTACTGCGATTTGTAAACAACGACTTTCAAGAAAACAAGGAACCTACAATTGGAGGTATGATATCCCCATTTACGTCACATCGGTTTCTATCAGGGCTCAACTAACGATCATGGTTATAGCTGCATTCTTGACACAGAAATGTAATCTACCTACAAGGACGATCAAGTTCGAGATCTGGGATACTGCCGGACAAGAACGTTTCGCATCTCTCGCCCCTATGTACTATCGAAATGCCCAATCTGCTCTCGTCGTATACGATCTCACAAAACCAACATCACTCGTCAAAGCAAAGCACTGGGTCGCAGAACTCCAGCGACAAGCATCACCGGGAATCGTTATAGCTCTGGTAGGCAACAAGTTGGATCTCACAAATGAGGGCGGAGAAGCAGGCAGTCTAGGCGACGAAGAATCTGCCGAAGGTGAAGACGCAAGTGGCGATGCGAGAAAGGTGTCGACTGCGGAAGCTAAATCATATGCGGAAGAAGAGGGGTTATTATTCTTCGAGACCAGTGCTAAGCTTGGCACGAATGTAACGGAAGTCTTCACAGCCATCGCAAATGCTATCCCAGAGACATCGCTGAAGGGTGCTAGAGGACCCGGTGGCACACAAGCAACCGCAGGCAGAGCGGAAGATCAGTCCAGAGTGAACCTGACAGGACCGAGGGATAATGCATCGAAGGAAGGTTGTGCTTGTTAATACGTCAGCGTCGTTTTATACCGTTTATTCTGAATTTTCGACATTCTCCGTAGGTTTGGTCTTTGGGGTTTTTAGGTGGCTGTTATTGATATCACTACTAGTCGCTCTGGTTTCGATAGGAAGACGAAATACGAGAAACTCGGTATGTACCAGGAATACTACATCACGTTTTCAGTCCGCAATAATTTGAGTCCGTGACAAAATTTGCCATCCACATTGTTCCATAGCCTCTGTCCAATTCCATGTGTCATTGCGAGAGAAAGTAAAACAAGCGGCTTTTCTCACTTCGTCTGCTCCGTATGCACTGTTGTTTCGTCCATTTCCATTTCCATCAAAGCGTAAATGGACAATTTCCAACGCCTCCCCCACCTCTTCTCGAGAGAATCTGGCTGCTGAATGTTCCTCGTGCACCTGGTTGTTTGCTCGGGATCAAACAACTTCATGATCGCCCATTTGGCTATTATACTAGCAACTGTATAATTTCTTGACTGAACATTCGATTGACCTACTAGGATTAGACGATTGCAAAATCGTAGCTGATTGTCCTAATCCATCTGGAAAATCTACTTTTGCTCTTGTAACGACTGGAGATCACAGATTCGGCTCTATCAAGCTGGCCAGCTTTTGCTGCGCATATGTAGTCTGAGCGCACTCGTGCTCGGCACCTAAAAGTGCTAAGCTTTTCGTGCGGAGCGCACCGCTAAGCATCGGGGGGTCTGACAAGTACTGTTTCCGATGGCGTTGGAGTAGCCACACTTGTTTCGCCTGGTCTTCTTTCACGAATCTCGCTCCTCAGAATTCTGGGACCCGTCTTCGGCTCCAGGTCTGGACTGTCTCAACATCCTTATATCAACATGTTTCGAGTCATTGTTCGTATTGGTAGTATTCGCCTCCAGTTCCGTGCTTCTGGCGCACGTGAATAGCTGATACAAGTACGAGTAGGTAGGTATATATATGTGTTCTCCCCTCTGCTTTTCGAACAGATTCTCCTATACATACCTTATATCTTTACATTTCTGTGATTATCATTTCTTGTACTGTACAGCTGGCCTGATATTTCTTCGATTCTTCACATAACCCATTTTACATATTAATTCATTTTACATTCAAAATGCGTTCCTCGACAGCAAGTGTGATTCTGGCCTTCTGCGCCGTGTTGGCTGTCCAAGCAGCACCTACTGGTATGAGTAACGCTGTTGCTCGTTCTGTTGCTCACAATGTTGTGGCTCGTGGTTAGTAGCATCTCTTCATCAGGGAGTTCCTGACCGCTTTACACTTACTGATATTTCTTTAGGTTTCAACTACAATGCAGATGGCGACGAAGTAGATGCAGAGGGAAATGTAGTCCAGAGGGGTATGTCATGTTCAGTATGCTGAAGGGAATATATTGTCTAATCTCAACTCAGACTTCGACTACGATGCAGATGGAAACGAGATTCTACCAGCTGACAGCACTGAGAAGCGTGACTTCCTTTACAACGCGGATGGGGATGAAGTCGACGCAGAGGGAAATCTCGTAAAGAGAGGTGGTAAGTCAAAGCTGGGACATACAGCATCAAAGATTGCCAACTAATCTCAAACCAGCTTTCGAATATGACGCAGATGGAAACGAGATCTTAGACGATGAGGACCTCTCCGAGCGTGACTTCAACTACGATGCTGAGGGAAATGAGATCGACGCGGAGGGTAACATCGTCCAAAGAGACTTCAACTACGACGCTGATGGCAATGAAATTGATGCGAATGGCAACATTGTTCAAAGAGACTTCAACTACGATGCTGAGGGAAATGAGATCGATGACAACGGCAACATCGTCCAGAGAGACTTCAACTACGACGCTGACGGAAACGAAATCGACGCGGATGGTAACATCGTTCAGAGAGACTTCAACTACGACGCCGAAGGAAACGAGATCGATGCGAACGGACAAATCGTGGACCGCGCTGCAAAGAAAGCCAAGAAGGCCAAGAAGGCCATCAAGCAAAAGCGCGACTTCAGCTATGATGCTGAGGGCAATGAGATTGATGCCGAAGGCAACTTGGTGGATTAGATTCTGCGATGATAGAAGGGGCCTCTGGTTTACTTGGTTTTCTAAACATTTTCCTATGTTCTCGGTTTACTGTTATAACTTCTACTATGTATTGCATGGGCAATCACTTGATCACTTCCAAATCGATGGTATATTAAGTCTTCATGTGCCATTTCTTTCCAAACTTCAATTAAGGAGCAAGTGATAGTCAAGTCGTCTCTAGGTTGAGCTCCTTCCACAAGTCTCCTGGTTTCGAAGCATGGAACAGGCGGTGCATCGAGTATGGTGCTCGCCTACAGCCCGAAACTAAACCAGCAGGGGCTACGAGCTTCCTGGTTGTTTCTGGCTGCTGGAAACCTTATGTAATGATGAAAACAGTAGCAGTGCCGATACCTTAGCCCACGACCTTAGCCCACGGTGAACAGACCAACCGATGCAGCAGCTTCCATTCTCCTCAATAAGATAAAGTGAGCCGTACCTCCAGAAACTCAGACGTACATATATCATTAATCTATAACTACAATCCCAATTCAAATCCCCGGCATCCCCACGACACCTCTCACAGCCGGAACCACTCTCGGCAAGAAATACGCAACGAAAATGCCCACAAATGCCACCACTAAGCCCGTAAACTTTTCAAACCAAGTATGAAAATAGATAGCCGTCATAGCAAGCATGAACAAGCTCAAGCCCGCAACACCCAACACAACCTTCACACTAAAGCTCATCCACCCCTGATTCACATCTTCCGCCTCATTATACGGCGAGGCTTCGACCTCCGCGCTCTTGACTGCTCCGTCGGGCATCACAATACTCCGCTCCTCTTTCACGCCCATGCTTCTCAAGACCACGTGTAGAACCTCCTGGAAAAGAAACATACTCCCGAGAACCAACAGGAACACATGTCCACTAATATCATGCCCGCCTTTCCACTTCCCGCCCACAGCTTTACACGCAATGCCCGTAACAAACTGCCTCGTATCATCCATCTCCACACGCCCCTTCTCCGCATCGCGCACCAGCTCGCACTGCCCGCCCGTAAGCACAAATCCGCGATCGATAATCGCCGGGCCAAAAAACCACTGCGTGACGAAAATCCACCACGTCGTCACCACCGCCCATCGAATAGCGCCGCGCACCCGTCTTGGCGTGATAACCAGCGAGCCGGGCGGTCCCGACGAGGGATGCGTAAACAGAAAGAAGAAGTAGCTAAGCGTGATCCAGAACCAGCCTTTCTTGACAAACAGCTGATTGAAGACGTTGCTCTTCTTGGCGAAATAGGACGGCGCGGTGCTGGCCGGATGGGACTGCAGCGTGGGGCTGTATTCGGAGGTGCGGACCTGCGGGTTGATGCTGGAGAAGATGGAGCCGATGATTAGGGTCGCGGGGTAGATGGAGAGGAGGAGGGCTTCGAAGGGGGTGGGGATGAAGGGGGATTTGCGGGCGGTCATTTTCGCGGTCGTGGTGGGCGTGGTTACGATTTCGGGGGTTCGCTGCGAGCGCCTCTTTTTTGCGGTCGGGG
>LLKJ01000308.1:0-119633 GCA_002242865.1 Clarireedia sp. CPB17
GAATAGGAAATTTCAACACGATTTCTAGAGGAAGCTAAAATTGACACTTGTCTTGCATTTGTATGTTGGCGTTGCGGCTGGATTATTGATTGGATCGGGAGCCAATCATGTACTCGCTGTAGCATTAAGGTTGTACAAAAAGCAAAACATTTTCTGCGGTACGAATGAACTTCAACGATATGGTGAATAAAGCATCACTGTGACGCGATTGAAAGCGGTTGATGAGATTATTCATTATTCATAGTATCGAATATTGCATTGTCGTTTCCATTTATTTCTTTCCATCGAGGTCGGAATAGAACTTGTATCCAAAACCTGCGCTAGCGTCGTTGAATCTCAACTTCTTGTCCAGGCCATTGAGCTTCTCAAGATCCTCGGCCTCAAGCTTGAAGTCTCCCTCCAAGTTAGACTTGATACGAGATGGTGTCTTTGATTTAGGAATCACCGAGTGGCCATGAGCAATACCCCACGCTAATGCCACTTGAGCTCCATTCTTTCCATACTTCTTACCGATTTCAACGATCGTTGGGTCATCCTAGAGATCAATTAGTTCAAGCTCCTGAGGAAGGCAGAAAGCTGGTGGCTAAACATACCATCAACTTCCCAATATTCTTTCCGGCGTCATAAATCTCGTTCTGGTTGCCGAATGGTGAATATTGTGTGATGTGGATACCCTTGCTTTTATTGAACTCGCAGAATTCTTTTTGTTGAAGCCATGGGTGTAATTCCAATTGATGGGCTGCGGGAACGACGGATGTTTCCTTCAACAAATGTTCCAGTTCGCCTTTCGAGAAGTTGGAGATACCAATGGCCTTGGTCTTGCCAGTATCCAGCAACTTCTCCATCGCTTTGTACGTGTCCACGTATGGAATATCCGCAGTTTGCATCTTTCCATCCACCTTTGGCATCAACTCGTCGCCGGGCTTGAAAGCAGATGGCCAATGCATCAGATATAGATCTACGTAATCCAATCCCAAATCCTTTAGCGAGGCGTCGAGCGCCGGCTCGACATCTTCGGGCTTGTGACTGTTGTTCCACAATTTGGTGGTAATGAAGAGTTCAGATCGAGGGATCCCAGATTTCTTGATCGCAGCGCCGACGGCTGGTTCTGTGCCGTAAACTCTTGCCTGTAGCGTGCTATGTTAGTGATGAAATGGCTAGAACGCGATGAGGCATGCTTACAGTGTCAATGTGTCTGTATCCTGCCTTCAATGCCTCTACAACAGCCTGCTCTTGAGCATCCTTATCCTGCCAAGTACCAAAACCAATCGCTGGAATGGTAGCCCCCGTGTTGAGCTTGTGGGTGGTAATTGATGCCATGTTTCGTCGTTGAAGTTGTGATGAGATCTGTGACAATCGTGAAGATGCTCTGAATGATGAACGTATTGATTGAGAAAACATTTTGAAGAGGAGTAAACACAGTTATATAGACAGCTATGATTCGACTTACTCTGTTCTAGAGACCTACCTTTTGCTCACTTTGAGACCTTCTTACGTCAGGAATGAATCAAGAACTAAACTCTAATGCATCGTTAGTAACTCGTCGATCTCATGACGTCTTGTCGTCGATTTCCTTCCAAACGTGCGGAATTAGATGTGGATTGACCTAACCCCGCTCGTTCTTTAGATTAATCCATCGGCGGAATAACCTTCATCCGATTCATGTACTCTCTCCGGTGCAGGCCAACGGCAATTAATTGGCCAATGAAAACATTGCGGTTTGACAACAGATTCAGCTACAAGATGTTGTCCCAAATCGGCCTGTTTTCTCTGCCCTGGAGAGCACGGTGTATCTCCGAGAATCAAACTGAATTCCAAACACACAGTCAGCATTTCGAAATAAGTTGTTGTGATATGAGCAAAGCTTCATTTTGTGATGCAAAGCATCCTGACTGATCTCACAGATGTGACTCATGTGCTAGTCTTTACTCGACGCTATACTGAAGTCCTTACAGCTGCATTGCAACCCCTCAAGAGCGCCATCAAATACTTTGTACGGAGTAATAGAGTCACCGGTTGCGAAGACACCCGACATGCTAGTTTGAAAGAATGGAGATGAGATATCAAGACTCCCCGTCGCCGTAAGCTGCGAGCCAGGTTCCACCAATGGTCCACGAGCATGAGTATTCCGATTATGGGTGGGAAATAATTCAGTCTTAAAAGGTGCCGTCTTGGACCATCATGATGACTTCGGCGTCTTGATCCCCCTTGATGAGACTCGCCTCGAGTGTGAACAGAGTGGGGGGATTATATGCGAAGACCTTTGCTACCTGTTTCGTGGCTTGTTCGTCTCCATTGATGTAGGAACTGACATGATTACAGAAGCCGACTGCATATTTAGCCATGTGGAGCGCCATCGGAGGTTAAGCCTTCGTTTGTACGGCAAGTGCGGCTGCTGCGGGACGGTCTCTCTGCTCATGTCCATGATAGTAGAGATAGTGGAAGCTTTCTTGATCAGGACTGTCCCTCTCATAGATTTCTCATCGACTTGCATTCCTACTCCCAGGCCCTTTTATACCAGATTATTGGTGGGAAATCATTCCCTGAGCCAGTTGCATATATGAGCTTCATTACTGTCCGTTTCTTGTCATGTTCCTCTTGAACCTCAAGTCCACTTTCGACCTATATGCCTACTTTGATCTCGACATCTTCGAAACGAATGGTATCGTGGTAGCTTCGATCTCCTTTCGAGCGGCCTCTATGAATTGCTTTGGATTTCATGGTCTCGGGTTAGGACTATATCCATGTAACGAGCTTCAGCGGTGCGATAGTCACCGGAGTCGAGTACTTCAACTGTAAGGAGTTGGCGAGCGAGAGGTCTAGCCACGGGTGAGCCCGCTGGTTCTCCGCTAATGATGAGGACATTGATCACTGTTATTTAGACATGTCGAAGCCAAAATGTCTTTTGTTTTGGGTGTAAAGTGCTTGAGATACCTCAACTGTTTTAAGTATCATGCGGATAATAGTATACTTATCATACCACGACCTTTATGCCAATTACGGTATATCACATAGGGTTATTCACTACCCACCCACACATGCCCCCTTCACCACATCCAACTTCTAACCAACACCCAACATCATCCACCTTCAGTCATGAAGCAGCAATTTGACAAGGGCGGCGATGTGTTCTAATAACTTAGCTAAGGCACTGTTAATTCATGGTGTTGATATATTACCACTTTTCTCCACGTGAACAAAATGTTGGTTGGAAATTGAGAAGTGGCATAGCCGTACTTTTGGGGTAGAGCAAATTCATGATGCTACCACTTTCTCTGATAGACCTGCACAAGGACCCACCAACACTCGAGGCTCGCAAGACTTCCACTGTCGAAATTGCTGAGTATGTATGTGTCGCTCCAATAGGGCCGTAAATGGCCACAATGGTCGCCGACCTCACTTCGGACGTTTTAGTACGGGTTCGTAGATAAATAAGGGCCTTATGCCCTTCTAATAAGAAACCAGCTACAACCCTCTAAGTTTACCTGAACGTATCATCGTGATTACGTTCATAGGTGAGAAGAGGGTAGCCACCCACAGTACGCAATATTGAACTAATTCCGCCAGGGTCAAAAAAACGACGTCGAAACACAACTATGACGACCGACGCATCCAGAGCCATGTGTGTCCTACAAGTTGGAAAACTCCAGTTTCGCGCAGGAAAATCCTGATAGGGCCTCCCGGACTGCTGGTGGTTATACCGGTATCTTCTAGACACCTCATTTTGCTCTCGATATCGCCGTCACGGCTGTAGTGCAGTCAAAATTAATCGGAATAATCGGCCACATAGAGGAGCTTCCCTGGATCTCTGTTGGTGTTGCTCTTGGCGGTGTGAGTGTTGATCAAATTTCGCAAGTATAACTTCCGTATTCACTCTATACCTGCTGAAGATCGCTTGCATAGGGGTAAACCATGCGGCTCGTCCGATAACCAGATATTATACATAACGGCCGTGTTCATTTCTGAAGTCGGCTTGACTTCTTGGGCAGCAGCTTTATTTAGGGATATTTTCATTGTCGGTTCAACCCATGCGGAGCATGAAGGCTTGGAGTCGTCCAGTGACGCTACATCAATTATCACTGCCTTCCCCTCTATCAAAGAACAATCTTATACTTGAGGATTCTTGGGGTTACGGGAGGCCCCGCTACCGCGTAATGCCACCTTCTTTCCGGTCCACTTGTTTCCGTCTAACAAGTAATCAGAGTCGAGCCGGTCATCCACGGAGCTCTCACTGATAGCAGAGCGACCTTCGGTGGGCTTCCTACACCGTCCTTTTTGGTGTGGGCGTCGTTTTACCTATATATATTTTCAGTCTCTAGATCATCAACCACAACAGACCGACCGCATGAGGGATTTGGACATCCTTGGATCAGTGCTGTGCATGGCTTCTAATGCCTCAATCGTCATAAGCCATTCGAAGATGGCTCCCAAGGAAATGGCCAGTAGCCAGACCATTGGCATTTGTTTGTGCTGGAGCCTTGACCGTTCTTCTTGCCTCGCAGCAAGCGCTCTTTGTGAACACTCGATTTGTTTCCTTGGCTGCCATCATTGGTGCACGATCCCGGTACTGGGAATTGCGATACGAAATGATGGTCGAATGACAGCCAGTGTATTCGAGTATAGATTTATACTTCTTACATGAAAAAGCGAAAAAGATGAATGATATAAGATTATTCGAACCGTAGTTACATGTGATATGGAAATCATACGTGCCGGTGATTAGAAAGACAGCCGAGCCACCCAACCCCCTAGTCTTCGAACCATCTCAGGGAATGCGCCCAGAATAGATATGGCCAATCAAATCTAACTTGCACCACATATCCCGGTGGAGATCTCGTATGTACTTGTACAGACTTGTACAAATACAGACAGGTACGTTGCTCAAACTTGCAGCAGCGTACAGACAAGCAAGGGACAGGCTGTCAAACAAAGAGTTGTCAGACGAGGACCCTGACGTTTCTTTGACTTCAAACACAGCGGCGCATCATGAAGTACAGTACAAGCAACTGATTCTGATTCTCATTTGCGCCGACATACCCCTTGGCCAGGCCCTGCCCTTCATTGGACAAGTGTGTACCTCGCCGATGCCGATGCCAATGACCAAGACTGACACCCAAGATCTGCGATCCAATCCAAGACTTGGGCGGTCATAATCATACTTCCAAGAAGCAAAGCCCCAAATGAGCTACGTGGGTCATACGACGGTACCTGTATAGGGGATCAGAGGCGTCGCGAGTCTCGACTCAGATTGTCACGTCTAAGCGCCACACACCGCATAAGCAGACACGACCTGTTCATCCATAGCCTATCTTCCTACTCTTTACTTGTATCGTGCATCGTGCATCGCGTGCGATATTCCCGCATTCGAACTATCATTTTCAAAAGGCGGCGACTTTTGTCCTTCCTTACTTCCCACGACCCAATCAAAGGCTTTCTGCTCTCTAAGCGTCCGATGAATGTCACTGGCTTTCTTGGCATAAAACACAGCCTTCAAACTCTAAGCTTATTGTACTCTCGGTATCTTGTCATTCCTTATTCCTCCCTCCTCCCTCCATACTCCGTACACAACTTTTATAAGAGCGCGCGAAAAGGTGGAAGAAGAATCTCCTTTTCCCTTTCCCTTTCTCTCGATTACTCACCTCTCATGAGTCGTATCCAAGATGGACTCCATTTTACGATCTCGAAATAGCGGGAAAATCTCTGTCGCCGTCGCCCTCTCCTATGTGTTCGACTGGGTCATTCTAATCATCGCCGCCGTTCTTGGCGCAATCTTCTCTGAGCAAACACCAAACAAACGACCATTTTCCGTCGTGGATCCAGGTATCAGCTTCCCACATGTAACGAAGGAGAAGATCTCAACCGCGCTGGCAGGCGTACTATCCTTCGGTATACCGGCAATTGCCATCCTCATTGTTACCCTCACCCTCGTCCCGGGCCCAACAGTTCCAAAATCAGTGCCCAAATATTTGATTTGGAAGAGGAAATTATGGGAACTTCATGCATCATTGTTGGGTCTGTGTTTATCACTTGCATTGGCGTTCGTCATCACCAATGGGATGAAGAATCTTTTCGGGAAACCACGACCAGACTTGATATCAAGATGTAACCCCGATTTGGCAAACATCCACAAATACTCTATTGGAGGTGCTTCAACTGCAGAGGCTGTCGTATTAGTGTCAGCGGCTATTTGTCAACAGCCCGACAAATCGATCCTTAACGATGGCTTCCGATCTTATCCATCCGGTCATTCATCCTTCGCAGCCGCGGGCCTCATCTACTTGTCTCTCTTTCTCGCATCCAAACTCGCCCTAACTATCCCGTTCCTCGCTCCACGCCCTTACACCCCTGACCACCACACATCCTATTCTTCCGCCTTCCCTTCCCACAACCCGCCCCGTTCCTCCCCTCTTCACCACCACTCCTCACACCGCCGCACCTCATCTGACCTCGCGGCTAAATCCTACGACCCTTCTGCCTCAACCCCCTCCGGTCACGATGACAGAATAATTGCCTCCCGCAATCAAGCCGCCGCACCCCCTCTGTACCTTCTTCTCATTGCCTTAATTCCCACTTTCCTCGCTGTCTACATCGCCTCAACCCGTTTCTCCGATTTCCGACACCATGGATTCGATATTCTTTTCGGATTCTTCATCGGCACAGTTGCTGCCATTTTTGCGTTCCGCTTCTATCATCTCCCAATCTCCCAGGGTGCGGGATGGTCCTGGGGCCCCAGGAGCAAGGATCGTGCATTCTGGGCGGGTGTTGGAGTAGGAAGTTATGTGCAGAGTGAGAGAAGTCCAGTGGGTGGTTTGGGACATCATAGAGAGGTCAGTGATGTAGAAAGAGATGCTGAGGGGATGGGAAATGGAATGGGAAATGCAAATGTGAGGACGAATTTCGATGGTCATGATTATCCTGTTGCTACCACTTCTACTTGATCTTTAATCCATTTTGTTCGGAGTCGCGGTTTGAAACGTTACATTGTTATGATTTGGGGATGTGCGTGTTAATTTAATGCATTTTCTTGTAGGATGATATCGAACTCCTGCCTAGAGGAGGTGCAGGGCTGTCTGCCCAGCCATGAGGTGCGAGCTACTAGGGAAATACACAGGGTGGCATAGTGTATTGGGCGGGCTGAGGAAGAACAGGTTGAGCACATCCGTAAGTTCTCTGCGCTGTCTATGTAAAATTAGGCTGAGGGTCGGAAGGTATTTATTATACAAGAGTAGAATGTACATACAGTACGATACGCGTTGAGTATACTCCAACATGAGCCTTTGCTTGCATGAAGTAAAAGCGTGGAAATGGGGAGAAAATCCGGCTGTAACATACAATACCATTCATACTCACTGGAGCTGAGAACCCATTCAGGCGCCAAGATCTCTCAACGCCTGTTATTTTATCTTTATGTTTTCCAGGACACAATTGGAAATGCCAATTCTTTCCATGGGTCGAATTTCTTAAATGTGGCATCCATCGTATCACTACAATAGGCACGATTTATGCTCAGTTGAAATGAGATGGTTCTTTCCATCCAAGGGGAAAGGGTAGGCCTTTATATAGGCCTCCTCTCTTGCGTTAATTTCCTAATTTGGCACACCCGCAGGCCCGGTCGTACTTGCAGTCTTGCACAAGTGGCTCTCCCCCGTAACGTAGTATATCGAATCATATTCCTACACTACTCCCAAACTAACTTACTTGTATTTCCAACCGCCCGTTTCCCAACGGGCCTAACCTTTACATATCTCCAGCCGCTCGCCTCCTTCCGAACTTCCCAGCCCTTGCATCCACCTCTCAATACTCTCCCCCACCCCTAACAAAGGTTAAATTTTTTGGTGGCAACACATACTAAAATTTAACCTTTGTTAGGGGGGGGGGGAGAGTACGACTTTCCCTATTAGCGGTGAATCTCTCCCCTAGGAAACCCTCACTCACGGCTCAGCTGAACTAATAACATACTGCCAAATGCGAGCCACAAACAGGAATTCCATGTCGCAAAAACATGGGATTTGCAATTTACGTCAAGTGGCGTGCGGGCGGTTCTCGGTCCACATGGCCGAGGATAAGGATTCAGCTCCAGACTAACTACAGTATCAGCCCATTTTCATCGTTCCACCATGCACCTGCGCTTACACCTACCGAATGCGTCCTGGGCACCGCACGAAGTGGGAAGCAAAAAAGTGTCAGATTATACGCATCCGTGCCGTGCCGTCCGCCGCCCGCATTTGCCAACGGGCCGAGAACACAAACAGGGAAGGCGTTGTGGGGTACAGCTGGGGTGGTACAGGCTCGTGGTCCAAATTGTGGGGTATGTGGCACTCGCAGGCAGGCTGAAGTAACGTGTATTTATCTCAAAGACCAAGTACCCATACCATGGCCAGCGCTACATGCTGCGCTGCAGCCTGGACTGTCGCTTGGCCGTCATTGGTAATGCAATGCGATGATCTCATCGTCAAGCCCGTTATGTATCAGTGTCTCAGGTGTCTCAACTACGAGTCGAAGAGGCTTTTTGGAGGTCTCACAATACGAGTAGGCGTATATGAGATATGATGTTTGTATCGTAAGAGGGAAAAGCAAATATGACGAATGACGTTCATGTACAGAATGAGGCGGTTTCATAGTAAGTTTGTATCAAATTAAGCTGTACTAAGGAACTATACTGAAGACATAATCCAATTTTGACCAGCAGATATGCTTCTTTTCCTCCCGTGTCTGAGATTCCTCCAGTATCCTGCTCAAGACACTCACCAACCACTAAAAGCAAAGACGATAATTCGATAGTGACAGACGACAAACGGGGAGACGAGAGATTGCGGGCGGCATTAGATTAGTTCGATAGGACCATTGTTCGAATCGGATAGAAAACCAAGTAGCCATCTATGGCTGTTGGCAGACGAGGTCTTGGCCCAACTATGAAAGCAGTCAGCGCCTGGCGTCAAACCGCAAAATTGTTATCTAGGGTATACTTACGATTGGAAGAAGGCAGCAGGTGGAAATCTGGCCAATACTGGCACAGACATCAACGAAGTTCTCAAGACTCGTTGGAGTTGAGGGAGCTAGGAGTTTTGCATTAGCTTAATTTTTCCCCTCCTCGAGAGATAATTGTGAGGGCTAAAGGAAGTTCTGGACGGCCGCGGAGGAGCTTGGAGGGACTTACGAGCTGCGCAGTTAAGGTCTGCAACGCCGAGAACGTCGGTGGCACAGCACTGAGGAGTGTTCAGAGTGAGACCTGGGCATTTGAAAACGCTGGGAGGAGATGATCCTCCTCCACCACCACCATTGCCGTAGGTTGGGATAGCAATGGCTGCGGAGAGTAAGGTAGCAAGAGTGAGAACGAATGAGGTCTTCATTTTGATGGTTGGTTTTGGTTTTTGGAGAAAGAATCTGGAAGTCTTTGGAAGTGCTGGAAAGATGTTTTGAAAGAAGTGATTGATGATAGTGTGATGAGAATGATGAGAATGGAGATGAAATGAAGGAAATTGTCTCCCTTCTTATAGATTTTCCGGCTCCTCTAGACTGTAGTTGATGCCCTCATTTCATGAACTGACTGATCGATCGATCGACACTTTCGATTTCCTCATCAATGATGTCAATCAACTTGAGCGTCGTCGTATGTGCAGTTAACCTGTCTTTTGCCTTTTGACGATGGCAGTGTCAGCCAACACATCATTGCTGTTCATGGGTCCTCAAATGTTGCAGCGTCAAGATTCCACTTTATCCATTCTTGGCTCGTAGACAGGGGCGTGAACAGGAAAGAAACAGAACTAGATGCAACTTAAAGCCATGACCACTGTGCTGCTTATTCGAATCCGTAGGCCTGGCGAGCAAGTTCCACGACAGCAGGCACTAAGAGGCGGCAGGATACTCCTCAATGATATCGTGAGCGTCCCACCTATGGTAAGACTTCGACTAAAGTCGTACAAAAACGTTCTAATGAACCACGTGGTTTTGTGTTAGCACAAAAGTGCTTTTTGAGCATTTCATGCAAGTCTTGATGTGTGTCAAAGATTGCAAAGATCGAACCATGAGAAATAGCTGGAAATCCCTATAATCTGGCACATGAATTGGGTATATTTCACTCAATCCAGCAAGCACATCTCACGTTCTCTCATTGATAGAACATCAGATAGGAGCCTGGGCCCTGCAGCAAACCCCAGCAAAATATGCACTTCCTTTGCGTTTTCGAATAGGTGGAATTTAAAATGGATATTCAGGGACCGATGTCAGGGAATAGAGCCTAATACAGCAGAGCTGAAAGTCGTCGTGGAGCGTCGATCATAACTAGAAGCAGTCCCCAGTTAACCACCATTTGGTATCAAGCAGAGAATCATGCCAAGCATGAAGTCTAAAAGGATGGAGAAAATCCAAATGGTATGCTGGAGACTGGAGTTGACCTGAAGACTCCGGAATCCATCGGTGATTTGGAAAGCCGAGTGGGGCGCAATTTGTTAGAGTGAGCCGGCTGCATCCGAGTGGTTGATTCGGGACTAGGAAAAAGAATTTGGCGACCCGACTTGCATGATCGCCGTCATTCTTACTTGCATAGTGTCTATTTCTTGATTTTTGGAAGTATATTTATCGTATTCCATTCCACTTTTAGCTGTTAACGTGCTGACAGGTTAAAACTGGATTAGTTCCGACAGTGCTTGATTGGGGTGGTACCATGCAATAACAAGACTATTAAGGAGGGTTGCCACTTCTGCCTAACCCAATGGGTTATGATGGGAAAAGTAGGGGATAGTTGTCTCCGCTTTTCCCCTCCAAGAAATGCGGGGGAGCTGCAGCTTTGAACGTCTTGATTCGTGATTCCTGAAGGCCCTCGTAAGTACCTTTTCGGCGCATAAGAGACGTCAAGAATGACTCCTTATAGCCGCACTAAACCTTACAAAAAATACCATCTGATGCTGCCCATGCCTGCAACTACTTTATGTACGTCCCCATAACTCGTCTTGCCCATCTAATACACTTGCATTCTATTACCAAATACACTTGCATTCTCTTATTAAACCTGTAAAGAACTGAGAATAGGTCTAAGGGTCCAAGCAAGGGTTTGAAAACGAACGGTATTTTTTCCGAGACCGGGCATTAAACAAACTGGGAACATGTGTCACGAACAGAATGCTAGTGCGCTGTGCAGACCATGAGTTGGGGTCTTGGAGCGTTCAACAATGTAGCATACGGCGCAATGGCTGAACGGCAAAGCGCACACGCCGAGGCTTTCCCTTCTGCAGGTTCTCTTCCACATCCATCCGATGTATAAGTGGTACCGACGTGACTGGAAAGACCTAGGAAATGAAGTCATTGTGAGAACCATCCTTAGCAGCAATCTTAGCTGAAGGGGTTTCCTCGGATTTTCCCCTTCTTTGATGATACCCAAGCTCTCATCCCCTTGACGACTACTTCTCATATGCATTGCAACTTCGTATTATGCTGCATACTATTGAAAGTCCGCAAAAGCTCCTGATGCAGAATTCTATTAGTGCTGCTTGATATCCTCATACGATGATCGAGATCATCCTACGATAAAGGCTGTGATCAACAGTATGCTGGGGGAAACTGCTTAGACGAAAAGTTCTGTGTGGTAGAGTCAAGATTATTCATCCTTCCAAAACAAAAAGTTATAGCTGTGAGAGTCCTGTAATGCGGAGTGAGCTTTAAAATAGTATATTAAAATGCCGCCGACGCATCCACATTTCAGCTTCTCATGCATCTCCTCTTGGCGGTGGAACTTGCCCTTGGCAGGATAAAGAGTGGAACAATGTCCTCAAATGAGTAGTTTTGGATCCCTAGTCGTGAACAAGAAGTTGGCAAGACGCCATCACTTCAGTCATCCTTGGGGTCGGATAGTGGTGATTCGTGCGGCAGCAAAACCTTGCTGCCGCATTCAAGATCCCCCCTTAAAGATCTTGCCACGGTGCCAGTTCCCTCTCCACAAACAAGATATTGGCGTTTTGCTGCGGTTGTATAGTTCCTCAATGCGCCTCTGCTGCCTACAAATATCTCGACGGATGGTCTTGGGAGAGTTACCAGCCAAGCCACCGAGAGCATATGGCAAAGATGAGCGTTTTCGAATAGTATCTGGATCGATATAGCCGTCAAAGGTTCGAACTCGGATAGTCCTTTGATAGAAGGATCATCGACCGATCGACGACATGAGTGAGAAATCAATGTCAGGCAGCGCCTCAGCTGTCTCTACCCAGCCACTTGTTATTGTATGGAGGTATGAGTAAATCGGCGCAAAGAAGCCCCATGATTATACCGTCTGGCATTGAGATGTAAGCTGCGGCCATACTAAATTCGTCACGTCGTACTCGTCGACGACATATCTTACCTTCCTATAAAGCAAGACAGTTTCGCCCCCAAGTAAACGGAATTCGTGCTCCACATGGAACCAGACAGCACGCCCTTCGACACGAAGATGGACTTTTTCAATGGCGAGTATGTGTATGTCCATAGATGCGGTCCACACAAGGTTGAGAAGGGGTTGAGAAAGGTTAGCAGCACGATTAAATATGAGATGAAAAAATCGATGTCGTCGATTTAGTATCAGATTCAGTCATTGCACGTGACCTGAAACTGGTTGAAATCGGACATTTTCCCGCCTCCCCGCAAGACTTGGGAACTTCCATTATTTGGCCCAAGGCACAAACAAGTTCTGACCAGAGACATAGAGGCGCACAAGAACAGTCCTCCGTTCCATCATTATCATTGCAGTTCTAATCTTCTGGCCGTATCGAGGTAGACTTGGACCTCATTCTCATGCCATCATCCCATCATCCCATGGGCGACGTCGTCCTCGAAAAGCTTGTTACCCCATGAGTTGCGACCCTTTCCATGGAATTCTCCGAGTACCAGCACACCATCACAACCCTCAAAGAAGCAATCCATCAGCACGATCTGCTGACTTTTCGCCTGTTCCTAGTTCCCCATCTTGAACTAGCCCAGTCAGGGATGACGTACTTGCAAGCGCCTGCGCCGAGAGCTCCATCCCAGCTTGCGTCAGATGAGGTAAGGAGGTAAGGAGCTTTATTTATTTCTTCCTGCATGCACGCGCAGTGTTACGGTATCATTCTATACCTCCTTTCGTCAAATATTGCCATTTTGCCTCCTTTATCGTACCACTTTATCAGCTGAAGAAGAGGAAGAGATGGGCGACTCGGAGAGCATTCTCACAACCTTTCTAGGTGCTTTACAAGCTTCTTTGACTGTACTGTTGACGATCAGTTATGGAGTTTTGGCAGCAAGATTTAATTTGCTGAAGGAGTCTTCAGCGAAGGATATCTCGAATGTGTGCGTGAAGATGTTTTTACCCGCACTGTTGATCACAAATGTTGGGCAGGAGTTGCAGCCTGCGACGGCTTACCGTTATGTACCGGTTTTGCGTAAGTCACACGACAGATGTGGGAATAGATTAAGCTGACTGTACCACATTCTGGGCTTTGATCTATACACTGCTGTCAATGGCTTTGGGATTGGCTCTAAAGAGAATGTTCAAATTCCCATCTTGGGCAGTACCTGCTAGTGGGAAAGCTCTCAGCCCACACACGAAACTCCCTAGAACCTAACACCACATAGTCTGCTTCAACAACACAACTGCGCTTCCCCTGCTCCTCATCCAAGCCCTTGACACAGCCGGCATCCTCCAAACCCTCACTATCGGGGACGACACCAGCTCCGCCGCGCTCAGACGCGCAAAATCCTACTTCCTCGTCTCCTCCATGGTCGGCAATAGCCTGACCTTTGCTATCGGACCGAAACTTCTAGGCGATGCCAAGTCTCCCGATGAGGAAGACGGGCGGAATTCTGACGGTGATAACCAAGGAGATTACGACCACCCAACCAACTCCGAAGGCAGGACAGCCGATGAGCAAGAACAGCACTCCAACGAAACCACCACTCTCTTACCCCACCGCGTAGCTCAAATCGAATCCGCCACCGCGCACAAGATCTCGGATGGCTTTCACTCGTTCCCCGCACCTGTGCAGAAATACCTTGGTATAGCAAGCACATTCGTAAACGCGCCTATGATTGGAGCCATTCTCGGCGCAATAGTGGGATTGGTTCCGCCTTTCCATAGAGCCTTTTTCGATGAGCCAGCCAGAGGTGGTGTGTTCAAAGCATGGTTGACTTCGTCTGGTGAAAATGTAGGAAATCTATTTGCAGCTTTGCAATTGGTTGTTGTGGGCGCGAAACTTAGTGAGAGTTTAGTCAAGATGAAGAAAGGCGAAGCGAGTGGGACAATCAAATGGAATGTCACCATGACTGTGTTTTTTATTCGCTTTGTGATGTGGCCTCTGTGAGTACTTTTCCATACTTTCTTGTCTTCTGTTTTGGTCCTGTTCCAGTTGTTGGCAGAGTAGATTACTAATCATCGTCGGAAAATCATAGTGTTAGTATAGGCGTCATCTACCTTGTAGCACAGAAAACGAACTGGTTGGTAAACGACCCGATTTTGTGGTTCGTTCTAATGCTACTACCTACCGGTACGTCTCTTTCCGCCTCGCTCCTATCCCTTCCTCTCCCACGTCAACCACTAACCCTTTTCTTTCCATAAAATAGGCCCCCCAGCAACCAAACTCATCTCCCTAGCGGACGTCAGCGGCGCCGGCGAAGAAGAAAAGATGTCCATCGCGAAATTCGTCACAGTCACATATGCCGTATCGCCAGTGATATGTTTTGCTGTCGTGGGCTCGCTGAAGACTTGTCAGGCTATTTTGTAGGTTTTACTCTTATATTTACATGAGTGGGGAGAGGAAACGAAGATATAAATGCATATGGGATGGCCTACTTAGAGAGAAAGAGCTAGAGATGTATTGGGTACTTGTATGGATATATTGGAGGGGTATGGACTATAAAATTGCATATGGGATATCACAGATGGATATGGGATACAGGCAATAGGATGGGCTATATACAAACAGGATGGGCTATATACAAACAGGATGGATTATATACAAACAGGATGGGTTATATACAAACAGGATGGGCTATATACAAATAGGATGGGTTATATACAAACAGGATGGGCTATATACAAATAGGATGGGCTGTATACAAATAGAATGGATTATATACAAATAGAAGGGTGTCAAACCGATATATTAAGCTCCAAGTATGGACATTAAGTTGGAGCATTGGGCGCTTGGATACATAAAAGAACGGCGAACGGGTGTATATATATATTCAGGACAATCAAAACAACAATTTTTGATCAAAACTGCTCTGTGACTTTTGCCAGGGGAAAAGAGGTGTTTATGAGGATGAGGAAATCTGGATTTGATTCATCTGGTTGTACTTCGACAACCACTATACACTTTTTTTTCATCCCACCAGTTATAACGCCAGAGTCCTGATATGCCTGAACACATCCTTTAAGTGACCGTTTGATCATTGCAACCAACACATCACATATTACACGATCATTTATCGTCCTCAAATCATACCCAACAACATTGCCGTACCCTTATTCCCCACCTCCCTCACCTTATCCTTATCTTTCCCACCCTTACCCTTACTCTTCTTCACCTTCCCATCCCCTTCCGCCTTCGTCTGCTTCTCCGCCGCCTCCTCTCTCCTCGCTCTCTGTTCCTTCGTCTCCTCCTTCGCCGCCTTCTCCAGCCCCTTTCTATTCTTAACCAAAGCCTTCTTCACCTCCTCCTTCATCTTCGGCTCAAACGTCTCCGACTCCAGCAACGCCACTACGACAAACGAGCTAGGACTCGTAGCCCACTCCACAATATACTCTTTGATATGCGGATACAAGATGTTCGCAAAGTTGAGAGCTGGCTCAACCGGGACGACGGATTTGGTGGCTGGGTCAAAGCGACCGCCTGCAATAAGGGCTTTGATCATCTTACCGCCAAACGAGGTGCTAGCGATGTGGGAGGGGGGCTCTTCGCTTGTTGCTCCTTCTTCGACGGGAGGTTGGATGTATGTGGGGTCGCCTGAGACTGCTTCGGCGATTGCTTCGAGGGCTGCGGATTTATCTCCTTCAGCACCGAAGAGGACTTCAGTGATGAATTGGCAGCCGAAGGAAGTAGACGTTAGGTCCTTCGCTGCAGAAGCAATTGCTTTTAACAGGTATGGAGACAGTGCCTTGGCTAGTTCTTGGCGTCGAACTTCCGGGTCCTTCTTACTTGTGGTTGTGCGAGCTCTATCGATTTCGGATAGAATTTCAAGATCCGAGCTATGACTGGATGGGAATAGAGATTTGGAACGGCCTTGGAAGAGATAGAGAAGGGTGATACGAGCATTGAGGTCGTTGGCGGAGAAAATGGTATTCTCGACTTGTTTGTCTTCATCCTTGCTGAGTAATTCCGGGAATATAGATTTCGCTGTCAAAACAGTGTCGTCAATAACTTCGTACGCAGCGAGGATGACAATGTGTCCGTTTGCATCACCTGCCATTACCTGCAACGTATCTTTGTACATCTTCAAGATGTGCTTTCGGTCTTTAGCGGTTCCGTATGCCAATGCAAGACAAACCACTCGAGCTCCAGACTTGGTAAACGCCAAATTCTTCATCAAATCACCTTCTTCGTCGCCCTTTAGTAGTTCTATGAAGTCTGTAACCTCCTCAGTGCCAGCTTTAGCATTGAGGAAGTATTGAAGCATAGCGTCGTGTAGAAGCGTGAAGCCGTTGGTCTTCTTTTGGATTAGATGGTTGATCATCTCCTGTAGATATCTCATGATTGGAGCTCTTTTCCCAGGCTCTGCAGCCAAGATCTCTGAAAGGTCTCCAGTAACTGGCTTTGACTTATCTTTCTCAAACAGCGCAAATTCGGCGCCATACCACTCCCGGAGAAGGTTAGCCTTCTGTTGCTTTGTAGCAATTCCACGGTAGATGTCGTCAAGAATCCAACCAGCTTCAGGGTGCTTGATAAGTCGACGAACATGGCCATAGAATTCCGGCACGATGGTATCTCTGATCTCGTCATCTCCTTGAACCAACAACTTTCCAATCAAGAACTTAGCATATCTGCTCTCGGCCAGTTGACGATAGGTTCCAGACAGCTCCTTGGCAATTATTCGTTTTTGCTCCGGATTCGCATATTTGATAGCGGTTTGAACAACTCTAACACTATCATGCTTCAGCACGAAGTCCTTCACTCTACCAGTGATTATCTCGAATAATTCCTCGACCAATTGTTTTCTCTCGTCCTTTGGAACGTGCGACTTTCGACGTAAACGCTCCCAGATTTTCTTCGTGCGTACTAATTGGTCTGCAAGAGGTTTTGCAGCTTTCCTTTCTTGGGCCAATTGCTTTTGTTTCGCATGCGCTTCTTTCGAGGACTGGCCTACAGCATAGTTAGCAGGTATAGAATGGTCATTGAAAACGTAAAACTTACTGTTCGCCGCTACAGCTTTAACTCTGTCAGGATGAATACCATCTTCTTCCTTCGGAGAATCTTCTGAAACTGCATCACTCATTTCCTCATCGCCAGAAGGCGAATCTAATCCCACTCCGCCATCCTCATCAGAATCCGAGCTCTCGCTCTCACTCTGGACTTTCTTAGCAAGCTTAGCCTTCGGTTTTGCGACCTTGTCCTTCCGTCCTGAATCAATTTTTGCTTTTTTGTTCTCTTTAACCGGCGCAGTCTTGCCTGGCGCAGATTTTCTCTTCATTCCCGTAACAACAGTCGTTTTCATGGTGGCTGAAGGCATCTTTGCTTGTGCTTGAAATTATAAGATGCCGTTCTTGCAGCCGGCTACCTTTGGAACTTTTTTTTCTAAACTTCGGCGCGCAGATAAAAGATAAACTTTTTCAAATCGGCGCTAAACTAATCCTGGACATCGCAACAACCCCACGAAAGGACTTCAGTTGGAAGGAAGAGAGAAGAGCAATTTGTTTTGAAGATGGGCAGAGAAGAACAGGTCGAGGAGAGGGAGGTACTTGATAGTATCTTTCCCGATGAAATCCATGGTATGTCTTGCGCCAGTTTTAGTCCTTTATCTAAGCTCCAAACCTTCAAGTCCCCCGCACCACCACCACTGACACTTTTTCCAGACATATCAGAAACCGAATATCGAGTGTCGATTCTCCTCGACGTAATCAACGATGCAGGGGATGAATCCGAGCCCCCAACAATTCTCCTCCAGGTCAAATACCCCGAAGAATACCCCGAAGAGCCACCCATCCTCGACATCTTGCCCACACCCAATGCGCCTGTGCACCCCTTTTTCAGCGTAGCGACTGACAAAGAAACGCTTCTTGATGGCCTAAAGGAGACGATCGAGGAAAACATGGGGATGGCTATGGTGTTCACATTAGTGTCGACATTGAAAGAGAATGCCGAGCAACTTATCGCGCAGCGGCAGGAAGCCGAGAGGAATATAGAAGAGCAGAAGGTTCTAGCTGCCGAGGCGGAAGAGAACAAAAAGTTCCATGGAGAGCCCGTCACAAGGGAATCTTTCATGAGATGGAGGGAAGGATTCAGGACGGAGATGGAGGAGCTGAAGGCTAGAGAAGAAGCGGAGGAAGAGGCAGCTGAAAAGAAGCGGAATAGAGGAAAGGAAGCAAATGTTCCGCTGACCGGGAAGCAGTTGTGGGAGAGAGGCCTGGCAGGGAAGATTGAGGAGGATGAGGATTATGATGATGTACCTGTGGAGGGGGTAGATAAGCTCAAGGTTGAAGCTTGACCCTGTAATGACAGTCCTTTCTGGCATGGAGTTGCATTGCTGGCGTTTGGCTGTTAAAAACCCGATGACATTGTTCATAGAGAGCCCATGGGCCAATCTTAGGCCAAGAGGACGGAACGATTCCCAAGACCATTCACGTTGATGCATTTCTTATATTATCTATGATTGTAGCACAATACCCGTGCTAACCTACGCATAACATACAAACGCCATGGACATACACATTCAAACCCCCTTTTCCCGAGCCTATAACTTTTTAAACGCCATTATGTCCCGAAACCTTGCTCCCTGTTCTCATGCCCCATCCATCTCCGCATCCTCGTCACTACCATCCTCATCTTCCCACTCCTCGCCTTCTTCTTCTTCTTCTAATTCTGGATTCGCACCTTCATCACCAAGTTCCTTGTTTAGAGTCTCAAGAAGCTCTTTGGCATGAGCCCCAAGACGTTCATCTTCGTATTCCTGTTGCTGGAAAAGTCGAAGACATTGATTCAACCATTGCCGACTGGATATCCACGAGACTTTCCAGCTTTCTCCATCACCATTAGCTTCTTGCTGCCCCTTCTTTTGCTTTTCGCCCATGATATATAAGCCCCAACCCCCAAGATACCAAACCTCGACGCTAGTATCATCTTCGCCTACAAGGCGTTCTAGTACTTCAATTGCTTCCGTGTCCATATCCGCTTCCATCAATAACCTAGCCAAACTGACTTTCGTAGGAAAGTCGGGCACGATGTCACTTTCAGGTGGCAGGTCTTTCCACAGATCCAGACTTCTCGTGAGCGCCGCTTTCGCATCTTCGACCCTTTCCTGCGATAACCTGACATTTGCGAGCGTTTGCCAAGGTTCTGGATAATTTGGTGCAACCATAGTAGCCTCTGTAACCAATGTCTCACATTTCTGTTCGGCATCCTCTTCCCACGACAAGTCCGTCATGTAAACCTCAACAACACCACATAAGGCCACTGCCAGTTTCCTCCTTTTCTCTTCTAATGATGCTTGCGCCTCTGCATCCAAAGTTTTCATATCTAACAAAGTCTGGATATGCGTTCTCAGACTCACAGCGCCCTTCTCATACCACCCTACACTGTCTTCTCCACCTTCCTCGCTCAGCTGCGCCAGCCACAAGAATTTCTCTGCACCACCTCCAACTCCCTCACTCAAATCCCCATTCTCATCTATACTTGCTGCTAGCTGAAAATATTGTCGTGCAGTATCTATGTCTCCCAATTCGATGTGTACTTCGCCCAGTAAGTTTAGGGCTGGAAGTGCCTCAACCGACTCAATGTCAACCAGACCCAATGCCTTCTTCGCAAGCGGTACAGCTCTTTCGATATCTCCTTCTTGCAGGCATTGGGTGGCTTTCAGTAGCAACTCCATTGGGTTCGCGGACTTGGAGGGAGCTTTTGAAGGTTTCCCGGCAGCGCGATTGAGGTTCTGTTTTTCACGCTTCTGGTTCTTGGTCTTGCTTGGCTTCGTCTTCGCCATTTGAGGAATTCTCGAGTTTTGTGAAGAAGACTACCGTGGAAAGGGGTGTGGTGAACTGCTGTCAATGAGGAAAATGTTCTTGAGATATGTATCGCAAGCAACAGAATGAACTTTTTTTTCTTGCGATAAGCGAACCGATAAGTGTCGGATGACGCTAAATCTAGCTTGACCCCTCATGTTTACTTTGGGGAAAGCATATATTAAACAGCCCGCAATGCTCCATATGCCGCTGTATATTCGGGTAGTAGTTTTACTTTTTCATTGCAGCCATGATCTTTAAATTGTACGCCCCATAGTCTGCTTAAACCAACATAGTCACCGTATTTCTCTATCTGTCCGGTTGTCATTGCGCCGGTTCCCATAGCTTGAGATATGGTATTACATTTTGACATTAAAGTGCTAGCTTTCGCAGCCTATGCAGGATTTCTCCAAGTCCCAACAACAGTATCTCTATGACCATTTCCAAAACGACTGTGATGGTACAACTCGTTACCAAGGAACAAACACCCAAACGCCCATTATACTTGATATCTCCCTGAAAGAGACATTCTATATCATCTTTAGTGAACTTCAGTGGTCTCCACCGTCGAGGCGTTATTGGGTTTTGGGATATTTCCAAGCTCTTCTCCTGTACCGCTCTGGCCTCTCTTTCTGCCTGGCATGTGGAATGCATCGTCGCCGATTCTTGAGAAAAATCCCTTCTTTTTGGTCTGTTGCTGATGCTGTTTATTTGCCTCATCGTTCAATCCTACATCCTCAAATCCTTCTTCGGCTGTGGGAGGTTGCCTGTCGAATCGCCTGTCTCCAATGGCTGATCGTGTCATACGAGGCATTCTCACTGAGTCGAGACTCTGTCGACTACCATATCCGTCGACAGGGCTTATTGGTGATCTAGCTGAGATATCCTACGTTTGATTAGTTTCGCATCCTTGACAGCACTGATATTGTGATTTATGGCTTACAAATGACCTCCTGTATGAATCAAAAGATTCTCTCGAGATTGGAAATGGATCGATATCATCGTTCGCAGTCGTGCGGGTGTTGACCGTAGTAGCCGAGAGGTTACCAGCCTTTCGCGGCCAGAAGCTCTTCTTTTCTTGAGGAGAGGGCTATTACATTGATCAGCGAAAGGCGCGCAGAACAGAATTTCCTACAACTTACTGGAAGATATACACCACTATCATTCACCACTATTTGAGATCAATCAGCCAAATCCTGCAATTACCTCGGCCCATCCGAACTTCCCGCTCATCTGAGAGAAGGGGGCATTCATACCACTCATTTTATATTCAGGCGGTCCCTCACTTTTCCCGGTCTTTATACTCAAACTGGAAGCGCGAGAGCCTACCGTAGAGACTCTCTCGAAGGACGGTCGAGACGGTCGAGACGCAGCATTCTCGTCTGATAATGGCTGCAAGCCAGTCTGGACGTCAGTCCTCTTTGCGAATGGATTGCGAATTGGCATATTGAGACTTGGGATTCATTCAATTACGGCACAATAATTAATTGTTTGCGCAGGATGTGGGATTTTGAAACAGAGGTGCACAGAGAATATTCGAATCATGAAGTGATCGGCCTGAGATGTCAAGACTTTGAGTTTTGACGTCTTGGAATGATAGATTGCGCTTGATTGGATGTTGAAGTCCGTTCAGCCACTCGGACATTTCTGTTTCCCCATTTCTTCGGGCGATCACGAGATTCAGGATGTATACACTCGGAGGGGATTGGCGGCTCGAACAACCGAGGACCCATAAGCTCGTTATGCGCAATTCGCAAATCGACACCAAAAAGATTTCGAAGGTGCGGAGGGCTGTAGATCCGGGGAGGGCGGCGTACCTGAGGAGTATCAAGCATGTTGGCTTCACTTACGACATGACATGTTGGTGATCGCAGCCTAAGCATGCTTTTGGCGCATTGTGTTTGGCCTGCCGACCGAGCTGCTGGAAGCTGGAAGCCTGGGAGTGTGCTATGACGTACTGATAGTCGTGAGCCAGCTCGAGCTTCAACGTAATGACTCGAGATTAGTCCTCATTCATGCATCGACGAGGGCTGTATCCAAACTACATGAAAAGCATGTATGTACAACCACTCGGAGATGAGCAAGAATACATCACCTATTCTCTTATTTGGTGTTATTCTCAGTTGCCGAAACGATGCGAGCATTTCGAAGCTCGAGAAGTGTAGCGGTCCTGGAAGTTCTATCGACTACGTAAAACCGTAAGCAAGATCGTGATTCTCGTGAATCCATGCAACCTGTGCCGTGTTGCTGGTGCTGGTGCTGGTGCTGGTGCTTGATGATCCGGGCCCAATTTATGTCTAGCTCGCAAGAACATAGTACCCCGTAAGTACGTTTCGTAGGTCCACATCCTTCCACGGTTTCTCCTCCCACCGTACCAAGATTCTACAGGCCCAGAACCAGATCTCACATCCCACTCGGCCCTTCGGTGTGGCTCTTGTTTGTCCCGCTCAATGGGTCAGACTGCAGTAGGCCTACGAGCCTCCATTGCTAAGGTATCAAAGTAAAACTCAATCGTGTACCTAGGTGGGCGCTTGGCGCAGCGGTTGAGGCTTTCCCCCTGGCCGAAGAGTTCCGATGGTGGAAGGCATGACAGTAAAATAGTAGGGAGGTGGCCATCCATGGTTGTGTACGCAGTAGCTGCCTGCCAACGACTTCACCGACTCGCGAGTAACCTTACTCCTGCGTCCTGAGTCCTTCCTTCCGTACGGAGTACCCCCTTCGTAAACCAAACTAACAATAACATCAAGCCTGCGTAAACCACGACAAGATCATCTCCTGAATGACTAAGTCCAAGACTCCAAGGGCCAGACGGACTTGGAGCAGCCCCTGCCCGTAAGCTTACCCCCCAATTCCACTCCATGCGGCGGTTGTTTGATTTACACAATTTTATGGGGATCCCTGGTAACCCGGCTCGACTCGGTGGAGACACTGGCGCAATTCGAGCGTGCTGGAGGGATGCACGCGGCTTGTGCGACCGTTTCGTGCTCCGAACATGATCCCGGGCTGCAATCTAAAAGAGGGGGCAAACCATCTGAACACAGAGCAGAAGGAAACAGAAAAGTCTTCCACCAACCAGGCTCGAAGGGTCCACGACACATTGGTACTTCGAAGAGCGGCACTATTCGCTTTGTAAATAGCAGATTTTCTCTTTTTCCTTTTGGGAGGCTTCCTTCCAAACATGCAGGCACAGACATGGGTTCTTGTGCGATGGTGACATGAGCAACTTCGGTGGTAGCGAATCCGTCGAACCTCGTATCTGGATTCTGTAGTACTTGTATATTTAGTACAGAGATTTCCCTGCCTACTTGCATAACTCAGTCTATCTCACCTCACCTCGTGGGAAAAGAGTCTTTTCGGATCTTGCACCAATCCACCTCCGACTGCCAAGTGTTCCCCCTCCATTTCCTTTCGTTTTCGTGCACATTCGTTAATCCCAGAAGAAAAAGGAACACTACTGCTTGCTATTTCTCATTCCACCGTCTGCAGTTTCACTTTTCAGCTATCCTCCTCTCTTCTCTGACAAATTTTACGAACCAAAAGTTACATTCTGTACCACTCCAAGGCGCCGGATCGGATATATTCAGTCAAACCACGTTGGGCTGTAGTTGGTTCTAGTTGCAAAAGGGTCTCACGGATCTGCATGTTTCTGAGCCAGCACATCCGGACTCACCTCAGCAGAGTTTTTGCCAGGCTGTATTTTATCTTCTAATTCTGACTCGGCCGATTCACTGGCCAACCCAGGCCTTCAAAGTTCATTCACGGCCGAAAAGTGAAGAAACATCGTGGAGTTGCATCGAGCACATGCAATTTATAAATAACTTTCCCGGGACAACGTGCAACAACTACCACATGATCGGCACTGCACACACTTTGTCGAACTTATTCTCCATTCACCCACCACAACATCCAGAGATTCTCTGCATTTATTCTCTCTGTTAATAAGATTTTGGGGTCGCCTTCCTTTCTATTTCGGGCAATATCCGTTTACGTACAAACCCAGCAGACGACAGACGACAGACAGGTCAACCAGGCCAACTAGTATAATACAAATCCTCGTGGCCAAGAATTTTGTGTCACAAAGGCTTCTGGACTTTTGTTGGTGTAGGGAAGAAGAATAATTTAAGGGAATTTGCGATTGCATTCACTCTACTTCCCGTATCGAGATTGCAACTTCCATTTTAATACACTCAACCTGAGGTCGCCGCTTCCATTTCTGGATATAGGAAGACTGCGACTCAATTTATCTACTCCGCCACTTCGAGTTGACTTGGCCTCATTACCTTCTACCTAGACTTTTTAGGGTCTGTAGAAGAAGTGCTCTTTTGCGAGAAACTTTTTCTTGCTTCAACTTTCTCGTCCGAGATACTCTCGACTGCAAAGAACCAAAAACTCCCATTCTATTCATATCCGCACGACAAACAGCCAATATGGTTAACTTCTTTGTTTCATGGCAGTTGTGGGAGAAAATGACTTTCGTAAGTGTTCTCCCCCCATCTCTGCCATCTTTTATACAAGCAAATGCTCAATTAACACAATTCAGGTTTTGGGTTGTGCCATTGTAGTAGTTTTTTGCGTAGGATATATCAAGTTGCTGTGGACAAACAGGATAGTCAGAAAGCAAGAGTTGGTGGACGAGGAGAAACGAGTGAGGATCGAAGAATTACGAAGAAGTGGACAGGAAGTTACGAAGAAAAGCGATGATGTTCCCTTCGGAGTTCGGGCAATTCAAAGCGGTATTCAAGTTGATGGTATCTGGATCTCTGGACAGAACACTCCAGTCCCAAGCATCCACTTAGGACGTCAATCAGCAATCGAACGGTCCTCTGTAGGCTCGAGCTCCAACACAAACGTTTCTGGCGAACCGTCTAGCAGACCAGCACCAACCCCATCTCCTCAACCAGGTCGACCTGGTTTACGAAACAACGAATCCATGCATTCAAGCTACAGAACTGCCAGTGATGATGATATGATAATCCCGGACCCTCGCAGCTCATCCCGACAGCACGCAGCTTACAAGCCAACAAGATCCTCGCAGTTACGATTCGGAACAGTTGGCGAGAGTCCCTATGACGAACAGACACTTGGTCATCTTGAAGGAGGTGCACAGACTGGTAGACTCTATACACACCGACCTCGCGGCGCATACGTCGAGTCGGACGCATCATCCACGGATGCTGCTGCTGCTGCTGATAATGAGCGCTCATCGGGTGCCTCTGATGAGTCCGATGCTACTTTCTCTCATGGTAGACCTCAAAAACCTCATCATGTGCATCATCAATCACAATATTCCACCATAACTTCGACACCTGAGATGTTATCCCCAGCTTTACTTCCGCAATCTTACCAAAACCAAGGGAAAAACAATGATCAATATTTCTCGCTTCCTCTGGCAGCTGATGATGAAGATGTCAACCCTTTCACAACCCCTCGTTTGAGTCCTACCGAAAGATCGTTCGCTCCCCACGTCATGGCCGTTGACCCGCGCGACCAGGACCATGTAATTGAGTCCCAAGCACCGCTTCTAAACGAGCGATCGCAGTCCCCGGCTTTCAGACCTGGCGAGCTCCATGCCAACAAATCGGTCAGGAAGATTAATTCTGGCTTCGAAGTGCTCCCAGCAGGCACATTCGGCGCTCAGGTGGACCTCAAGGGGAAAGGTGTAAGCCGAAACGACAGTTGGAACTATGACAACTCAGAAGAGAGAAAGTCGCATGGAAACAAACTGCAGAAGAAAGGGGCCAGATTTTCTATGCCACCTAGCGCAAACCAGCAATAAGAGGGCAACAGCAGCATCGGCGGCTCCTCCTACGTTGAGGGTCGTGCATCGTGGACAAAAAGGGATAAAGGAATTGCAGGAGTTATAAGGGAGTTCTGGAGCGTGAGGGCGTGATATCATATCTATCGCGGTTTGACGCCGTTTTCTATACATTAATGGTAGCATCGGTGGAATGTTATTGGGATCATGAATGTGGGAATATGGATTTTTGGACAACAAAAGTAATTACATTGCTTAGGTGGCTTAATGAGTAATGAATGGATGGGATAGTGGAAATACAGCATAGATCTACCATTATAGCGATCTGAATCAAACAGAATTTTAGACATACCATTCGCGTCGTGGAAAAGGTTATTTCTACCTGATGGCTTAGTGGGTCGGTACCTAGATAGGCCACGGCCAACCCTGAAAGGCTGTCTATGTTAGCTTCACGTGATTGCGTGCTTTCTAATTGTGCCCGCTACACGTCAACAAAACGCGTATTTCCGTTCATACCCAAACAAGACCTCAGAAGAACTTCACTTTTACATCTCTCCGCCAATTCTAATATTGAAAACTCACTCCAATTCATATCTCGATAAAGCCCATAACAATTTTACATCTGAATCATGACCTCAGAAGAAGTCGAAGCATCTCAATCTGGAGAGGATGGAGTGGGAGGTCCTGGTGCTCCGACGCCACTCTCTGCATTGGAGGTATGTTACTATGTCTCCCTGTTCACTTCTGCCCTCTAGTAGTCTGATTAATCGTTCAGGGCGTCGCGGGTCTCACAAAAAGGGACATTCAAATGATTGTCGATGGTGGATACAATACCGTGGAGTCCGTCGCATATACTCCGAGGAGAATTCTGGAGCAAATCAAAGGCATCTCGGAGCAGAAAGCTACAAAGATTTTGACGGAAGGTGTGTAGCTGCATGTTTCAATCGCAGACTTTTAGACTCTTTCTAAAATTCACGTAGCTTCAAAACTTGTTCCGATGGGATTTACCACTGCTACCGAAATGCATCAACGAAGGAGCGAATTAATTTCAATCACAACTGGATCTAAGCAACTCGATACACTGTTAGCAGGAGGAATAGAAACAGGGTCTGTTACTGAGATCTTTGGAGAATTCAGAACAGGAAAGAGTCAGATTTGCCACACCCTGGCCGTCACTTGCCAATTACCATTCGATATGGGAGGCGGCGAGGGTAAGTGTCTTTACATAGACACCGAGGGTACCTTCCGCCCTGTACGTCTTTTGGCCGTGGCAAATAGATACGGGTTATCCGGCGAAGAAGTCCTCGATAACGTCGCATATGCAAGAGCGTATAACTCGGATCACCAACTGCAACTTCTGAACCAGGCATCTGCGATGATGTGTGAAACACGATTCTCTCTACTTATCGTTGACAGTGCGACGTCGCTTTACCGAACAGATTTCACAGGACGTGGCGAACTTTCTTCTCGACAAATGCACTTGGCGAAGTTCATGCGCACCTTGCAGCGGTTGGCAGATGAGTTTGGTATTGCCGTTGTTATAACAAACCAGGTCGTCGCGCAGGTTGACGGTGGCCCAAGTTCTATGTACAATCCGGATCCAAAAAAGCCTATCGGAGGAAATATCATTGCACATGCTAGTACGACTAGACTGAGTCTGAAGAAAGGTCGCGGAGAGACTAGAATCTGCAAGATCTACGACAGCCCGTGTTTACCGGAAAGCGATTGTCTGTTTGCTATCAACGAAGATGGGATTGGTGATCCAAGTCCAAAGGATCTGGAGAAGGATTAGGTTTGCTCGGGAGGGGGCTTTATCTGATAGGATGTTTATGAACTTTTGATGCTTTGTATGATACATTTCTTCTTCCTTTTTCTTGGCTCTTGGTATGGTATTATGGACTGGAGCATGGGGTAGCATGGCAGCTTTTACTGGTTTTCACATCATGGGAGAATTACCGGTATATATCTAATTATACAGCCATTGGGCATATAAACCGTATTACTATAACTTTTAAACACTTACTTTTGTGCACACTGTTAGTTATTGAAGCTTGGCTTTTATTCCTCCATGGCTTTGGATATGTGCTACCTAGTAGGGGAGGAAGGGGAGTCAACGGGACTGGTGAGGGCTATGGATATATAGGGCGAAGTGTGAGGGGGGGTTTGGGGTATATGAATGAGGATAAAGATTGATGTGGAGGAAGTGACGGATGGTGGGACAGAGCTGTATAGAGCAGGGATGGAGAAAGATAATAACTCCGATGTTTTGCTCGGCTTCTGGAACTGCCTTTGAACCGACAGGAAACCTCTGGGACACACATATTACCCCGTGGTTGATATCGTCAAACTGCAGCTTTTTACAGAAGACATTTACCTGAAGGTCAAACATACAGAGATATTATCGCTCTAATAAGAGATCCTTGATTAGAATAGAGGAAGTAGGAATAAAACATACTCTGTGACATCCTGTTCCAATTGATGATATGCATCTCTTGCCAAGCCCAGATTCGCGTGCGTTACTCGACACGCTCGAGTACTTAAAAAGCATCTACCCGCTAGCGCCCGCTTTAACCTGGAAAAAGTGAAGCTCGCGATACCCAGCATCGCGTCAAAACAATTCAAGAATGCGACAACTTTGATCCTCCACGCAACTTTTCCACAAGAACGGCAATTGATGGGGATACGATGGCGGATAAAGGACCTTTCCACTCGTACAAGGAGACCAAATTAAACCTCGATCCATCCACCCAGAACTCCATTATCGCGATCCGTTTACCAGTGCACGGCGCCCCAGCTCCAAGAACTTCACAAAAGCGATCTCATGTTGCAGAACTAGCCATAGCGGAGGACGAAAGAGCTTTCAAGCAAAAACACCTAGCTACCACAGCTTCGATATATTATCGCACGCAAGACGTCTTCCCACAAAGTTATCTCTGGAGGGTTCTGGAGGATGGAAAAGTACTCTCAATACAGGCGGTGGATGTGTCGAAGCAGCTAAATGTCGCGGATGCACATCTCACTTTAAGATTGAGCTTCCCAAGTTCGATAAAGCAAGGTTGCGTTGCATTTTCGGATTGTAAGGAGCATGACTATATCAGCGCATTTGTGTTGACGGAAACGCATCACCTCTATACCTTGAGGCTCTGGCCGGATTTCTTTCGCAATGCTTCGAGTACAGAGAACAATGTTGGGAACTGGTGCAAGTCATACATCTCGTCTGTCTTTAGCTTCAAAAAGCCGCATAGAATGGTTGCGCTCAGCGCCAATGAGTTACTGGTTTCAAATTTCGATGGTGGTCTCCTGAAGCTGGATAGGAAATCTGGAGGAGATGGTATGTTGCCTTTACTCCAAAGTTTGTAGATGTACTGTACTGACAATGAGAAGGTTCCGAGTGGAAGGAATCACATTATAACCCAGGAGGTTGGAGGGATGGCCTCAAGAGCTTCATACCCTTCCAGGGAAGCAATACTATTCGACATGGTAACGCGAATGTCGAATTATCTACAGTGACTTCGATAGCTTCTCCAGCGACTAGTATAGACGGGTTTCCATACGCGTTTACAGTCTCATTGGACCACACCCTTCGGATCTGGAACCTTTCTAGTGGACGAATATCATATGTCGGGGATATACTTGGGGCGGAACATGATTCTAAGAATACGAGAAAACCAGTCATTGATCCTTCATACCAACAACTGATCAAGGTCTATTGCCACAATCATGAGAACGCCATCTGTGTTACTTACTCCCCTATTGGCAAAGGTCAATTTAAGTTTTGGAATGTAACACCTGCTGGGGATGGAAATATCTCCATCGCAGATGCATTTCCCAACAATACTCTCGTACCTCGACCACCGACTTCAGACCTGTGGACACTGGCGGATTTCTCAGTGGTGGTAGATAGAGGAAACAACGCACTAAATCTATGGACATTATGGAAGAACAACACTACTTACCGAGTGCAAAAACTGCACTTTGAGAGTGGTTCCGACGATACTGTCCAAGATTTATGGGAAGATGGTTGGGAGGCGATGGCAACCGAAACCCTATCACAGACTTCGCTACCAACAATCTATCATGGCGATGCTTCTGATAGTACAGATAAGTGGCTGGGATTCATATTATACCCAGGAAGATTCACACAAGCAACAATTGAAACTGGTCTTGCTATCTATGAACGTGGCCTAGGCTCATCCAGGGATGCAGTACGTAAAACCGCGCCATTACCTGAAAGGTTGTGTTCAACGATAGCAATAACAGCTACACTCGGTCGCGCTTCTGATGGAAGTGCAGACTTTGAGCAATTCCGTCTTGCAACAGATGCGCAATGGAGACGCTTCTACCGTTTGCTTGTCGAATTGGATAAGCAAAGAGGCGAAGCTCTATCATTAGTTATAGATCCTAAGGGTAACATGCCGTGGGTCATCTCTGCTGATGGTATCTCGGCCATTCGAGATTGCAGTAACTTCGAGCGTATATGGCACAATCCTGACGAGCCACCACGAGCTTCAGAGTATGTATCTACACTCGCAACTGCAGCTGCTGCATTCAGGGAAATTATTTCAGATCAGCTATTCCACAGCTTTAATGCCGCATTACTGGGTCAGCTTTTTGAGGAGCCATCTAGCCTTCCATCAGTGAGAATGAAGGCTTTATATGATATGTGCGACTACACGAATCAGATCAGTGATGAAGACTACCATGCCTTGGTGGCTAGCTTAGGGGGTGACTTCAGGGACATTACTCCCCAGGTCTACCAAGATCTGCTTTCCTCAATGGTAACCGCTGCACGAGTCGAGAAGGATCCAATACCGCTGGCGAGTTCCGGCAACAAGTTGATCGTTCGAGGGGCTCAAGAGGCAATTGAATTGCATAGGGGCATCTGTATCGATCAACTTCTTTTACTGATATTGATTGAGGTTGAGATAAACCATGGCGAGGAAGGCACCGATTTTGACTCTGCACCTATCTTCGACATGCTTTTGACCATGTTGAAGCGGCTTGAGCTGATTGCTTGGTTGGCAAAAACACAAATGGACTTGCCTCTCCCAAATCGCGAACGCTCCAACTCCCTAAATGAATCGACCTCCTCCATCACCAAAAAGCAAACACAATACGAGACAGTCACTGTTTTAGAAGGTGTTCATAGACATTTGTTCGGCTTTGAACGAAGAGTCTCGATGTCTTCAGCCTTGACGGACTTTATCATTGAGCTTTGCAAGCCAGATAGCAGCTACGAATCACCTCCAGCTATCATTCAATGCTTCTTGCTGAAACATAACCGTCATGATTTAGCTATGGGGTCTTCGCGTTTTGCTGACCATGATGCATTTGCAACATATATTCAAGGTAGAGCTTATCTCGCAGCGAATGATCCTCATGCCGCATCTCTTCACTTCAAGAAAGCGGCTTTCGGAATGGGTAAGTTCCAATCAATTCAATTTATTTCAAGAAGTTTGACTGACAGAACTTGCAGCGTATCCAGACCAACGAAAACACACAAACCAGCACAGCGCCGGCTACCTTGACGAAACAGAAAAACAACTTCTCAACGCCGGTCTCCCAGAATACTACTCTCATATCGTCTCTCTTTACGACAAAGAAAAAATCCACTCCTACGTAGTCGATTTCTCCCGTCTAGCACTCCAATTCATCAAGCCCAGCAGCCCCTCTTCATCATCCCTCTCCTCCGCCGATGTCCTCCGCACCGAAATGCACAGCCGGCTCTTCTTCGCCGCTCTGCACACATCCCGCTTCGACCTCGCCCACTCCACCCTCTCCCTGATCTCCGACTCCGCGCTCCAAACCTCGTCGCTCCGCTCCCTCATCACCAAAATGTGCGAAGCGAACCACGCCAGCCAGCTCGTCGCCCTCCCTTTCATCGGCCTCCAAGACCAAGTCGACGACATCCTCGCGCAGAAATGCCGCGGCGTCGTCGAAGTCGCCGCCGGCATCCCCTGGCACAAAGTCCTGTACGCGTGGCGCATCCAGCACGGCGATTTCCGCGGCGCCGCAGCCGTAGGCTGGGAGCGGCTGGGGAAGTTACGAGGGTCGCCGGACGGGGAGTGCCTCCTCACGGATGCGGGCGAGGGCGGCATTGCGGAGACGCAGATCACAAGACAGTTTGTGGCGGTGATTAACGCGTTGAGCTGCGTGGATGCGAAACAGGCGTGGATTTTATGCGAAGAAAGGGGGAAGGATAAGGGGAGGAGGGGCGAGAATGCGGATGCGGCGACGGGCGAGGTCAAGAGGACGGTTGTTACGCTCGAGGCGATTAGGAGGGGCTATCAGGAGGAGTTGGATCGCGTGGCGGCGATTGAGATGGGCCAGTTTGCGTTGATGGGCGGGGGTGCCGACGGGGATGCCATGGATGTTTTATGATTTGTGGAAAGAGAGAAATAGCATGTTATAACATAAAGATTGGCGTAAAACTTAATTGACTCGATTTGGATGGAAGGCAGGTAGGCAGGCAGGTAAGGGAGGTAGAAAGGAATGAATGAATGTATGGGTTCTTTTTCTTTGGGCATCCGTTTTCAAGGAGTTGCATCAAGTTGTGCGGACGAGACATTCGAGAAGGACCTGTAATAGCGCATGCATCATAGTACTAAGGAGGAATGAAACATGGGATGATCCTAAATCACATTCACTTGTTATATCTAGAAGTTAAGTCTGAAGACGTACGCTGGAAGGTGGCATTACAATTTTCCATTGTCTTCCTCTCTATCTTCCGTTCCTTGTTTCAGGAGTATCCTTATTCGTATCTTTGTCTCTGTAATGTACACCTCGATCTGTGAAATGCTCATGCAATGTCATATCATATCGTCAATACGCCATTCCCATGTAACATAATATAGGCCAAAAACCCAATTATCTATTTCCCCTCCCCTTGAGCTTCGAGTAGTTCCCTCCTTGTCTCTCCTTTCTATCATCACCTTCTTCCTGTTCCCCTCCCACCACAAAATTCCAACTCGACCCCGCCAAAAATTTCGCCAACAGATAAAAGAACCGGGTTAGGGTATCGATTAGAATAGTAAAAATAGGCAAAAAGCACAAAATGGTCATTTTTAACACAACAGGAGCTTGCTAGATGTGTTCATTTACTGAGCAGGAAGTTGTTTGCGTGTAGGGCTCGGTGCTGAATGAGCGCCTGCAATTTTGGTTTGTTGACCTAGGGCGAGGGCTTCTTCAGGTTGTTGACGGTAGAGAACGATTTCGGATTGTTTGAAGTAGCGGCGGGCGTCTAGGAGAAAGTAGCTCGGTTAGTTCAGTGTAGAAGAAGGGAGGAGCTGGAGAGAGCTAACCTTCATCAATGAGGACAAGACTCAAATAATATCTGGTAGAGTACTTCTTGTTCACTTCCCGGAAAGTTGGGGTAAGATCGAAACCGCCAAGGAACAGCCTGATTGGAATAGTCTCTCCTCGTGATGGGGAGCCATCCATGATCTAAGCCTATTTTTAGCAAAAGAATTTCCATGTGAAGGGTTGGGGAACTGACCTCGAATCGAACCAGGGTCTCGCTCTCGTTATATTGGTTAGGCGGAGTACCAGTAGTCTCGCGCCTGATGATTGATAGCTCCATATGCTTGATCTTAAGGCGCACCAACAAGAAGTAGATTCGTCCAACAATCACATCTTTCATGTGATATTTCGACTTGGAGTATTCAAACTCAATGTGGAGGCAGTCCTCGATACCGACATCCATCTTGATAGAGCTATTCATCTCCGGAGGAATTCTGTAAGAAAACACCCAGAGATCCTTTTCACGGATTACATCTGCCATTCGTCTCGAAACGGTGACCTTGATGAAATAGCGTAGCTTGACATTGATACCATTGTATGATTCGTACTGCTTCTCAACATTTTTGAAGTTGAAGTCGAATGCTTGCGGATGTTGTAATTCGCCTGGCGCTGCCAGTTCCTGACCCAGGGACAGAAATTCATAGTGATTCCCACGATCGTAGAACATTTCTGATAAAGCCAATGTCAGTAAGACATGCTTCATCTCTAGCAGCGTCCTGCCAGGAAAAGCAGTAACTTACCAATCAATCCGATGAATTGAACCTTGATACCGGTATGCTCTAACCGCTTGCCATCTTTAGGTCTGATAGTGACCGCGCCTCGAACACTTTCCCCGTCCTTGTACAATGGTACCCTCTCCTTACTGCTCTTGTTCTTGACCTCAACTGTTTCTCGTTTGTCGCCATCCTCTAAAACAATGTCGATGTCGACGGGCGCCTGAAAAAGGAAAGACATATCTTCGAGGGTTGCTAATAAACTGAAGACTGAATTGGATATATAGAACTGGGCGTGATAGCAGCGTTTCTCGGGAAGCTTTCGCAAGTTCAATGGGCTTATTGTAAATCTGGATTGATGTAAGCCTGCTGAGAGAGTATGAAGGCTCCGAATGGTAAGGACTGGGGATCAATGCCGGAGGTGTGAGACGAGATTTGGAGTTGGCTGAGAGTTGTTGCTTGCGGAAGGAGTATCTCTCTAATTTGAATGCGAATGCACTCTGAAATGCGCTCCCGACCTGGCAAATGCTTGCGCACAAGTATTGCTGCTGTGATGGTGATGAAGGGTGCTTTGTCGTCTCTGGAGTCAGTCCCGGGAAAGCTGCCGCGTAATTCTGTAATTACGCCCGTAAAGCTAGCTAGCTGGGTAGGTAGAGAAGGAGATAATCCGGCGGGGAAGAAGGTAGGTAATCGAGCACGGTATCGTGGGATGCGTGTATCCACAGAGGTTCTGCTGGCGAATGATCGGTCTCCTGTCTGGTGGCCCTTAACCGGCAGCAAAGAGATTCTTATCGTTGTGAAAGGAATTAATGTAGCTAAGCAAGCTTCGATATCCTCTCTATGAATCGCACAGAATGTTGGAGCTAGCAGGAGATTGTAATACTGCTTCAGGAATACGTCCAGATTGGCTCAACTGAGCTCACAGTGCACGGACACTTTGTGGCTGTTGCTTTGGTAGCGGGAAGTTCCGTTCTTAGTTGTAGGTGCTAAAGGAATTTGGGGAATCTTCAGTAATTCTAGAAGCTCGCGACATTACTATTACTATCTTCAAGACGAATTCAAAACGACGAAGCCGGATCAATCTTTTGCTACCACAACAACGTCGCCCATATCAGAGTTTGCCAACAATCCAAGCATAAATAAGCTTTGATCGTGCTGCCGAGCCGGCAGCGAGCTCTGCCTCGATATGTCCCTCTCAGGCTATGTAAACAGTAAGCTCTTCCCAATCCCCACGCCCAACACTGCCATTTTCACAAAAGCGAGACTTACAGCCATATTCTGACAGCTGGGTAGAAAAGGTGTTGATCCTGACGGCGGATTCGAGAACACTTGTTGGAACATTACTTTCATGCGATCAACAGACAAATCTGGTACTAATCCTCTTGACCTTTCCACGTTTCTCTATTTGTGCGGGGGACTGATATTGGAGGGATAGGTGTTATCGCAGACAATTGAGCGTATAATCCGACCACCGGAGGATCCAGAGGCTTCGAGCGAGGTGCCGCATGGCTTATATCTGATTAGAGGAGATAATGTGGTGGTCGTAGGTCTTGTGGACGAGGAGCTCGACGATAGTATTAACTGGCTGGAAGTTAGAGGCGCCGTGATAGGAGGGACGAAACATTCATGATCAATGGTTCTATGGAGGGTACCAAATTTGGCATATATTCGATCGAAGACGAAGTTGAGCGCAGCGTGCGTGGAAGGGTATTGCATGATTGGGCGTTGGATGGACTGAGAGATTTGCTATCTAATTCCTAGGTGAGCTTATAAGCTTAGGAGTATCTAGGTTTCATGTTAACTCAGCTGTACACTTTTAAGGCTTTAGCCGGTAGTATCAGCGAAGAAATTGACATTAAAGAGTGTGCATCTTCCACCATCCACTATCTACATCCATGCGTGTTCTGATTTACCAGGCTATGGCATCGAAATGCGATGTGTCTACATAAAAAGCTAAGGGACCGTGTTGGTCGAACCAGCGGATTCATCCAAAAACTCGTTCCAACAGGTAACGGCCAAAGGCATCTTCTCCAGGAGTTCCAACGATTCTGCTGATTCTATTGCCCTTGTGTTCACTAAGCCAGCCGCCGTTGTCACCAGGAGTATCTGCTGTCACATCTATATCGTTGTCGATGACGACTGCGATGTTCTCCATAGGATTAGAAATATCCACCGCCCCAGGGCTCTTAACTTGTGCTTGCGGTGCTTTCTTTCTATGACGTCTGTCAATAATGTGCATTCCACGGGTCCACTGACCGGCGGTTTCAATCCGAATATCTTCCGGCGCTTTGGGAGCAACCATCCAAGATGGTGATGAACGTGTCAACATATACCAAATGCAAAGAGGATCGTGTAACTCAAGGCCGGGATCGGCTTGCTTGCGTGTTAGCGACTCGATTTTGTCGAAAGTCTTGTGGACAAACACAGACGTCCATTCTGCAAGTGGACTTCCAGCCTTGATCAAGGGGTCTAATTTAGCTTGGAACAGAGACTTTTGCAACTGATGTGGTGTCGTAATATCCAGAGGGAATAGGGTCAACTTGAGCTGTCTAGAGAGGTTTTGTGGATATGGCGGAAGAGTAGACATCTTCAATGGTTGGGGAGGCATGGTCGTGACCGGGTTGGGGGACGTCAAAGCAAAGACTCTAGCAGTAGCTACCGCGTCTGCGTATGTGTTGAATTCTGCGACTGGTGTTATGTTGCCTTCCACATCGATGGCTCCTCCCATGACCACAACCTCCTTGACCTTCAAAAATGTCTCGGGGTCTTCTGCAGCAGCTAGAGCGATGTTGGTAAGGGGTCCAACGCAAACAATTGTGATTGTATCCTTGGGGTTCTCTCGAAGGAGACGAAGCATCTCCTTATGAGCGGGCTGCTGCGAGGCAGTGAACGATGGTGACGGCGATGCAAGCATTCGTGCCTCAGCAACCTCTTCAGCAGTTGCATTAGCTTGAGGGGGTTGGAAAAGAGTCTTCCATGTATCAGATGGTGATAGATGTGGATGCTAGTAGGATCTGTTAGTCATAGATATTAAATGTGAGAAAAATGAGAATCAAAACGCATACGCTCTCGTGAACACCACCAAGGCCGTCGACACCGTCTATTTGAGATATTAGCCACAGACTTCGTGATATTTTGTAGAACCAAGACTCATACGGAAATAATCCGCCATCAGCATCTCATCTTCGAGCGGATGATCTGCTCCTACTGCCACGATAGGTTTGGAACTGTTCATTGCCCCGAAACCTTCGAGCTGTCCACGTTGCCTTCTCCATTCTAATTCCTTTTCGATAACATGGAAAAGGGCTACCGCATTTTTTAAGCAGCTTTAAGTTTGATTAGTACAATGAGAAGGTATGTTCCAACTACAGATCAAACCTTTGGACCTCGACATTTCCATAGGTTATGGAAATCATCAAGACGTCAAGCTCCTCCGGTTTTGCCGCTAGAGCTAGAAGTATAGCCAAGACATCGTCGACACCTTTAAGGAAGAGTAAGCTTCTAGACTGTACGAAACACGGCTGGGAATATTTACCAGGGTCCGTATCAATGATTATACGGTTAAGAGACATGTTTGTGACGGACTGTACCACACCTTTTCTTTAACGGGCGGGGAAGAAAGGTGTTGTGAAGTCGTGGTAGGTTATCGAGCTCAAGCTGGAAGAGAAAGCAAGTAAAAGAGGTTTTGAGAGGGAAGTGTGAGAATTCCCTCTTGATTCCTTCGTTACAGTAAGCAACCGAAATAGCCAAGTGAATTGTCAAGATATCAAGCAAATGTAAGTTGTTTGCTTTCTATCGTCCTCATGTAGCTACACTACGAAGTACAGCACCTCCACCCCACCTTTCCCACACAGCCCACCACTCCGTCCTGCACCAAAAGCTACCGATCGGATATTATATAATCCGAGGCGCACACTAGACCCCATTTCCACTAGCTTCCTCATTTCCTCCACGTAATTGATAGCGGCCGATTAGAGACCAATGAAGCGAGCCGGGGCAGAAAGAACGGACCAAACAAGCTTGAGAGGGAGCTCCTAAGTAAAGGCCAGACAAGCTACTTCCGTGGAAGGCTACTTTCAGCGCTGAAACTGTACCGCTACAGTTTAGGCCACATTTCGATATTGTTCATTTGGCCAGGTTTTAAAACTTTCCATGCCCTCAGACTTCAAAAGTTCGCACCATCAATTAACACTCAAGGTTCAATCCTGCTCTCATATTCTTTCCTTTGACCTCGAGAGTTCTATATATCCCACATTCAATTGACCATCTTCGAAGTGGTTAGAGAACACACCTAGGAGCTACCGAATTCGATACGAGACAGCCTCCCCTGATGTGTCCATCTATTTCATAGATCATCCATCATCCGAACTTGAGCTTAAGTGGGACATAATTTATCTCCTGGCTGTACCTCTTCCATCCAATATGAGCACGAACGTCTCTGCATTCACGACGGCCATTGGATGGCTTGTCGTCATCGGCGCTGCCGGTGCTTACTGGTACTACAACGCCAACAAAGTTAAGAGCAAGGTCAAAGCTACAGCTCCAGCGAAACAGATAAGCAAGGCATTGGAAGATCGCAAGGAGCCAAAATCAAAGAAGACAAAGAAGGACGCAGGGTTGAGCAATGGCGACCAGGACGCAAAGACATCCGAGAAGAAGACGAAACCCCAGAATGCTCGAAAGCCCGAACAGAAGTCAGAAAAGCCAAAGTTCGTTGATGTCGATACCGACAATGACGAGGATGCAGAAAGCAATCGCAAGTTTGCTCTTCAGTTCGCTCAAGCACAGGCCGGTACAAAGTTATCTTCTACGACTGCTGCCGGAAATCGACAAAAGTCCGTCAAACAATCTCGCGCTCAAGAAAAGCAAAAGGCTGAGTCTGGAAACATGACTGCGGGTGATGCCGACGACGATCAATCTTTCACTGATTCTCCGGAAGTTGGCCCGACTGGTGTTACCTCCGCCGTCTCTAATGGCATCTCCGACATGCTTGAAGCCCCAACTCCTGGCCCATCTGTTATCAAAGTCACCGAGCCAACCAATCCACAACCAGCAAAGAAGGAAAAGGCCAAGCCTGCACCTGCTCCCGTCGAAACTAAGAAGCAAAGGCAGAACCGGGCCAAGGTTGAAGCAGCTAGGATTGCCAGAGAAGAAGAGGAGAAGGAGCGCAAGATTCTGGAGGAGAAGCAACGTCGTACTGCTAGAGAGGCAGAAGGAAGAGCTCCAAAGGACGGCAGACAGTTCATGGCATCTCAACAGCCTAAAAATTCCGCGTGGACAGGTCCATCGGCCAACGGTGGAAGTACTGGCAAGTTCGACCTGCTTGACACTACGGAAGATACCTCGAGCAGCAAACCCACTGCACCAGCAAAGTCCGAAAACTCATCTGAGAGTAAGGCCCCAGGCAGCAGTTGGGTGGATGATGATGAGCGAGTCAAATCTGCCATTGAGGAATCGCGAGAGTGGTCTCAAGTTCAAAGCAAGAAGCGCAAGACTAAGAAGGAAAACAAGGAGAACACCAACGGGGAGGGTGCCGGAGCTACAAGCTCCACCGATGAAAAGGAGTTCACGGCTGCACCTGTCACTTCACGAAGCGGGTTAGGACAGAAGTGGACGGCGGAACCTACTCATGCTAATGACAAAGTTCAGGTGGTACCAATGGAAGCCCAAGACTCGGAATGGGTGGTGTCATAAGGTGCCGACTTCTCATTACAATAGTCACTGGAAATTATTTTGGAATTGGCGACTATGATGTCCGGCTATTCCTTTCTTGTATCCCCGCTGGCGTTTGAGCATCATCGCCTGTACATTGTGACTCGGTATGGGAACGGGGGGTAATTTAAGTGCATAGTATGCCGATGGCTTCTTTAAGTCTTGCATACAGTATCATGGATGGTGGCCACATTGCATAGGCTAATGCATGCTTCTCTCTCGAGATTTTCACGTCTGTTTCCTTTCGTTGGCAAGGCGTCTATGGCCAAAGTTGTAATTTGTACAACATTGGTGTCAGGCCTAAAATGCACTTTGGTACTTTTTCTTTTTTACCGTTTGGAGATCGGATCGTAAACTTTGTACCATATGGCTAATCGCCTGTGTAATTGTTTCCATATTGCGCAGAATTCAAGCACAATTTTGATCGTATGTCGTGGCTGTGTTTGCTCATGATTTTGCCTACTCGTGCGAGTACTCCGTAATTGATGTTGTGACTATTGCCTGTGCGCAGAATCCGCCTGTCGGGCATAATTAGGTTGGACGTAAGGATAGAGCTTGAAGAATGGCGGTTGCAGCTCTTTCATCCGTACTACTCGAGTGCTGGGCTGTACACAGACTGGCTCTAGCGATAGTTCCGTATGTCGTTCCCGGACTCCACAAAACTTGAACTTGACTCGACGACTTCACTCGAGAATCTGCACACAATTACTGCCTTTGTCTCATCGATGTCCACGATGTAACGGCCCGTTTGGCTATGCATGCACGGTACAGTTTATGAAGCCAGGATACGCGCGGGCTCAGTGGCTCATCCCGGAAAAAACAAGGTGAGGCTGAATTGTTGGGGGCTGGACGTACATACAGCAGCATGTGGTGCTGCCGAGATGAATGGACGAGAAAATGTCTCCTAAAATAAATATATCTCCGTCAACACGCTCGTCCGCTTTCCGCTTTTCCTATCACTTTCTCGCTCTCTCCTCCAAGATGAGCTTGCTTTATGCTTTCATATATATATAAAGTTCTCGAGCATCATTTCATGTCGTCGTCGCATCTTTATCCTAGCATTTCTTCCTCAGCCTCGCCATGACACTCGATACTGTCAACCAAAATGTTATCGGGCTGGTGGCGCTTCTTATCTCGCTAGTGGCGCTGTTCACGACGACGGTGCAGGTTCTGCAGCAGTATTTCTCGAGCGCGGAGGGCTATCGACGATGTGCGGATTCGGTGATGGGACTTTGGGCCAAAGGGACTCATAGAAGGCTGAGGTGGAACGAATTTCGAGTCGAGGTGATTTTTGAGACACCGGTTATTTTTGTGGCGCCTCCGAAGAACACAAGAGGTCCCATTCTTAATAAGCCAATCCATTATATAGATGGGACGTCACTATCTTTCACAAATACCCGTGTGGCAGAACCCCAGGAGCAGGAGGATCCAGCACCTCAACAGGCAACGACTCCAAGAGCAACCGGCCTACTAGCATTCAGCCAACGAGGAACCGGCCTACGCGTATTCAGTCAGCGAGGAACAGGCCAGCAGGGAATTATTTCACCGGAACTGAACAAACAGAAAACAGATAAACAAGAAAACAATCAACGGGTGCGCACGGCGGATGATGAGCGAGCGTCTTGGGTAACGCTGCTATCAGTTCTTCAGGGGAAGGAGAGGGCCTCAAGAAAATGGGATGAGAGACAACGAACGAAATCCCCCCCAAAGGTAACGGCTGTTAAAGAGCCAGCTTACGAACTTACTGTCGGTCTCCAAGCTAAAGGAAGATCGTGGGACTTTGTCCCAGCTAGCATAACCAGGCCTTACGCAACTACAGCTATATGCCATCTTGTCGAAATTGCAGCTATGCTGGGAATGTATTGGAAGGCCTTCGACCAAATACAATGGAACTTGAGAGCTGAAGGCAATGGGTTTATTGTTACGTCGACTATGGTGCACGGCTTGGGCGTGATGATTACGTTTGGCATCACAGGAAGATCGACATTTGGGGATAACAGGCCCATACCGACCGAGGCCATAAAAGAGCTCAGTTTTGGGGTGGTCCCAAATATCTTCGAAGAGGACAAATATTTGGTTGACAATCCCGATTCTCAAAGTGTCTCGCTGAAATTTGGAAACGAGGAGGACGTGGACTCAACATTGGAGTCGCTCGGCTGCCCTAATGGAATACTAAAGAGATACAGACATGATCACAAACACATATTTTCTGGTGAGTTTCACAATCCATAAATCTGCAGAAACTATCCCTTCCTAACCGCACCGATAGTATCGTTTGAACTCATTGGAATGCTTGGCAAAGTATTTCGACAACGAGGGAGCAGTTTCAGAATGATCCCAAATCCAACACAAGATTTCTGGCCGAAGAAAGTTGGGATGAGAGCTTCTTGGAAAATCACTCGACTGATGGAAGTCTTTCAACATGAACTGAACGAACTCGTAATTAAGGAGCAGTTCGACATCAGTGACCCATCGCCCGGTTCAATCGCGTTGATAATTCAACAATGGAAACACATCGAGTCACTCATGAGATTATCGGCCGGCTGCAAGGACGAGTGCGACCTTACCATTGAAGTTCGCGAAGCCATTCACGATGTTCTTGACGAAAACACCAAATTCTTCATATCAGAGGAAATGGGACAGCAGAATCTGCTAAGGGTAGTGGTGGCTCATCTCGACGCAGTTACAGGAGTTCTGGACGATGCCAATTCACGCTTAAATAGCATTGTTTCTGGAAATAAAGAGAAACCCCTTATGGAGTTTTACTTCCAAACTATTAGGCCGGCGGTTACTCAGAAAGATTCCGCCGATGTCGAATTCCCTAGGGATGTCGAATTGAAAAGAACGACCATCTGGGTGTCGCTAATGTTCAGAATGTTGTGTTGGCTTTTGCTGCATGATTGGGCTAGAGATGATAGGTGTATCGTGCCCTCGGATTTGAAAGGTAGTAGAATGCCGGTGTTTATTGGATAATGGAGCTGGTAGCTCAGTCGTCAATGATGGGAATTTGTTAAAAGGTACGTTTGGCTTATGTGGAGGATAATGATCTTAGATAGCTTCTTTGGTCTTGGGTATTTTCTTCTTCTTTCCTGGCGTGAAAAAGCATGGTTATGGCGCAGCACAGCGAAGTGAGCGTGTCTTTGATTGAATTACTCCCGGCGAATGGACTGGGACACGGTACCAGTACCTTTAAGCATTGTGTTATTAGTTGGATACAAAATTGAATATTGAAAACCCCTCGATCCCCAAACATGTCCAAAGACAGGAAATTATGAGAAGAAAATCGTCTAACAGGAACAACTCTACGTATTAAAGCTTACTATGTGCCACCGAGTTGGGCAATCAATCAAAAAAAGAATCATCAACCACACAATGCCTCGCCATCTCAAACTGCTCATCCGTATGACAAACCAACGTCCTATGCTTTGCGCCTTCCCTCCCCACATCCCATACCGTATGCCCCTTTCCATCCTTCCCATTCCGCTCCTCATCAATCTCGAATCCCAAACACTTAACCTCATCTGTGACCCTCTTCCTCAAAAGATCGCTCTTCTCGCCGATCCCGCCCGCGAAGACCAGCGCATCGACTTGTCCATGCAGCGTCACGTAGTAGCTACCGATGTACCCGAGGATGCGGTCGACGAAGATGTCGAAGGCGAGTTTCATCTTGGGATCGGAAGACGAGGCAATACTGCCGAAGTTGGTCGTGCCGGTGATGGACTTCCATCCGGATTCTTTGTTGAGGATTTCTTCGGCGCGGGAGATGTGTAGGGAGGAGGTGGAGGATGGGGAGAGTTTTCCGACGTTGGTTGCGTAGTGGAATACTAGACTGGTGGGTTGGTGTTAGTCTTGTAGTTCATACCCTTGTATACATCATATCATCTCTCCTCATTGCATTGGAGGGCCGCAAGAAAAGAAAGAGCATGCATACCTTGGATCCACACTTCCACTCCTCGTCGCGCCCGGCAACCCCGCCAGCGGCGTCAACCCCATACTCGTATCCCAACTCTTCCCTCCCTTAATCGCGCACGCACTCGCACCACTCCCCAAATGCAGCGCAATGATATTCGTATCGTCCTCCTTCTTGCCCAAGAAGTTCGCTACGCTCCTCGTAATAAACGCATAGCTGATGCCATGGAAGCCATATTTGCGCAGCCCGTTCTTCTTTGCTATCTCTTGATCAATCGGATACGTGCGGATGTGCGCTGGGATCGTCTGGTGGAACTCGCTGTCGAAGACCGCGATATTGCGCGTTTTGGGTAGGTTCTCTATGCAGTAGGATACGATTGAGAGGGCGGAGGCGTTGTGCAGGGGAGCGAGATCCGTGAGGGCTTCGAGGTGGTGGTAGGTGTCTTTGGTGATGAATTTAGAGTCGCTGTAGTCGCCGCCGTGGACGACGCGATGCGATGCAATGCCTACATCTGAAGCTTGGGTGATCTGGGGGAAGTCTTTGTCGTTGATTAGAAGGTTTAGGATGTATTCAAAGGCATCTTTTTGGCCGTCGATTTTCTCGTCAATCGACTTGTCTTTGGCGATGCTTTCCCCGCCACGAGTGTATTTTAATTGAGGGGGTGGTGAGGTCAGGCCGTCGATTTGACATTCGGCGATTTGCTTGGGGACGTTTTGGTTGTTACTGGCTTGGAAGACCGATACTTTCACGGAACTGGATCCGGCATTGATGGACAGGATTATTTTGGACATGGCGGGTATGTATTTGCACAATAGTACGAGGAGCAAAGTTCACAACAATCTATTAGAGAGATGTAGGAGTTTTCACTCAAAGATTAAGCACCATTTATTATTCTATAGCCTCTCCCTCTCCATGCTCTTTCAAAAAAGATCATGACATGACGTCCTTACAACCCCACTATCGTTCCACTAGATGTTATCATCCCACTAATCCGGTGCTGCTTTGAGAGGGAATACCTCGAATACTTACATTTCGCTTTGAAATCTCTCTTTTCGATATCAAAGTCAAACCATCATCAACATACCATTTTACTCCGACCGCCACGAGTGCTTGTGTTGTCCTGTGTGCTCTTGGAGCGTACTCAGGCTTGCGGCTCCCTCCGACAAGAGTTTAGTAAACACATATCATTCATCATCCATAACCGGCTAATCATTGCCGTCCGCCTTTGGCAGCTGCAGCATGTGAAAGATCAAGCGTCTCGTAAAATGTTGGAAGTTTTAACATCAACTTCATTCATTCGTCTATTGCAATACAAATCTGCCTTCCCTTCCATTTTAAGGTATATACTAGGACTAGGGACTCGGTACCCCCGATGCTACTATCTTCGCTTCTTCTCACCAGAGTACACATGAACATCCGCAGACTATCGACGACTCTTTCTACAGCAGCCCTTTGATGAATCAAACCATAATAGCAACAACCGGCAGAAGTAAAAGAATATCATAATGGAGTCATCATATGAATTGCCCGCTCGAACGCCGTTGAAAACCCATGTTGTAGAAGCAGCCCAACCATGAACACTAATTAAGTATCTATGTATTCGTAATGTGTATAAATAATCAAGCCGTAGGATCACTTTCCGGCAGTTGTTCCTCGTTCCGTATCCCCTCTACAGGTATTTCTACCCCTTTGATAGGGTGTAACAACATCGGTGGTAGGCACATGCGCCCTTCGCCTCCCTTCATGTTGTTTACACCCTGACCGCTTCGGCCTTCGTTGACTGTTGTTTCGAATTCCTCCCCACCTTCGTTGTCAACCCGGAATCCAAGCCATCGACGCCAGAGGTTTGGTGCGAATCCAGTGTTATAAAACCATGATATCCCACGGAGATTGTGTTCACGCTCGCCGAAGACTGATGTGCGTGCTCCACCTGTAGCACCATTTCGGCCGCCATTCATGACACTCGCGAGGTATTCGGTGGGCCATTCACGGTCGACAAAGAGAGGATGAGGGACATACACTGCTTTGTAGCCGTGGTGTAAGGCAGTTGTTGGCGCCCACATTTCCGTAAAGGCATGATGTTTCATGAAGGCAGTTTCGCGGTGCATCGTGTTTAGTAGCTTTCGAGACATTCTTGCTGCTGCAATGATTGTTGCTCGCCGTGGTGGTAAACCGCCGGTAAGATTATAGCCAGTTACATCCTCTGCGAGTAGCCAAGTAGTTCCATCAGGGTCAAAAAGAGGATTAAAGACAATGAGGTCCGCATCTTCGCCAACACCCCAAGAGTATTTGTCCTTGTCGTAACTAGTAGGAGGCAACGGATCCTTGTCTGTTTCAAACCAATCATCCTTATTTTGAGGACGTTCTGGCCCCCAAATCGGCTTCTCACCTTTAATTTGAGGCCCATCCATTTTCCCCTTTAGTCCTGACCACATGTTGTTTGGATTGTCTGTCCCGATTTCGGTCTGAACTCTGACCATTTGTCTGAAATCTTCCCAAGTGCCGTGAACGGATGGTACATAAAATCGACTATTGCGTTCCCAAAGTCCCTTCCTCGGTTGCTCTCGCGTCCATGTATCGATCTTGGAGAGGAAATTATACCAATGTCCAGTATATCGAATGTCTACTTCCCATTCCCAGAAGAAATCATATTCCTGGTGGTTATGCGCGAACCACTGCATGGCCATCTGCAATCCTCGGTATGATCCATGAACCGGCAAGCCGCGAATGAAAGTATCGAATAAACCTTGGTAGAGCATAAGCATTTGCGTCTCGCCCCAGAATGTCGCCATTCCACTGAATTCTTCTGGTAGACAGTCTTTCAGGTGCTTTTGATATGTCTCTTCGTCAGCAAAGACTGGATGAAGAGCTTCGTTCTTGATCTGAACCAATAAATGAACATCATACTGTCCACCTGAGCCGATTGAGAGTTCGGTGATAAGGGCTCTCATGGCCATAATGTCCTCTTCCTTCCATACATATTCATCCCACAGTCGAATAACAAAAGCGGTTCGCGGAAGAGATTTCTTCGGTGGTAGCAAGGCAGTGACCTTCTCGGGTGTGACTTTGGAGGCCTCATCGGCTTCAATTTTGACGGCACTATCAGCGACTGTGCTAGCAAATTTATCGGCTGCTGTGTTAGTGGGCTTATCAGCCGCTAATTTGACGTCGTTGTCAGGTGTAGGATCAATTTCCGTGCTGGGGAGCGTGTTGACAGCTGTATCGTCAATCTGCGTAACGACCTTTCCATCAACCGTCTGCGCAATGTTAGGAGTCGAGGAGAGATCCGAGTCCCGGGCTACCAAGTTATCTTTCTGTGTAGGATGCTCGGCGATAGATTCGCTTGTCTTGAAACGCGCAGCATTTGCTTGATAGCACCTTCTTTGCGCATCGGCCCAGTTAACTTTTCGATAATCAACCTGACCAAAATGCTTTTTTTCTGAGTTTGAGTTGTCCATCCACACTGCTTCTGCACCCTCCATTTCACCATGTTGTCCTGTTCCAGTGCCGCCATACCTCAGACCGTATCCATACCCATAAGGCCCTAATCTGCCATACCGTTCGAAGCAGATATCATCTGGTAAGCCGAGGAGCTCGTAGGAGCCCATAATATGATCAGGAAACCCGGTCGGTCTTCCTTCATAGTATTGCAACCTTGGCACGCGCACCGTGTTCTTGACATCTAGGAAGCATTCCTGCACTGGCGCATAGTCGTCACTATAGGAAACGGATACGTTCTGGGTATATGGTTGGTATGGTTTGCTGGCTGGGATACCTCGTGTAGATAGAGGTGTACCTCCAGTGGAAGTTTCGTTCTGTAGAGGCAATTCGTCCTCTGCTCTGGGATACTCGGGGGTGTTCTGAGAGAGCGGCACTAGAGTCCTTATCCCACCATAATATCGTGATAGAAAGGGGAACGATTCCCAAAGCGGCGGCCGTGGCTTCATGGCATGACCCTCCTGGACTTTTTGTGTCGATATTACGCTCATTCGTACCAAACTTATCATGAATATAACAATTGTTGATATCAATGCCAGACACAAATATCTCATCACCCGAGCCGGTGGCCGTCTACTAGCTGGTCTAAGTGCATTGGAAACCGCTCTCTGCCGGAGAATTGGGGCGTTCGAATTAAAAGATCCCGACGTATCTCTCGAGGAGGAAGGAGAGGAAGGGTAGGAGGAATAATCTGTGTCATCTTCCGTATCTTCGTGGTGTGCATACTTCTCGTTGGCATGGTCTCTTGGAGAAGACTCGTCGTGCGGAGGGACATTCGAGTATTGCGCATGTCGTTTCGTAGCTTTTAGAGGGGCGAAAGACTTGAAGCCTGCCATCGCAGCTTTCGCGGATAAATCAATGGAATGTGGCTAATGCACTGTCGCGTTCTTTTCAAGAATGTTAGCAATATTCTCCGTGATACGGTAGGCTTTACTTACAGATCAGTCACTCATGCGGCAAACGGCGATGACGATGTTACGATATGAATGATGATGTGGTAGGAGATTGAGAAGTTATGGACGAGTAGGAGGAAGCGGAAATGTTGAAGAGGTACAATTTGTTATTAGGAAATGCTGCTACATACGGACGGTACAGGGCTGGATCGAAGAAGAGATAGCAAAAACAATTCGGATGTAGTTCATTTCATGCAAGCGTTCGAGAAGTCTTCGAGAGATAGGCAAAACGATAGCGTCAGATTTAGAAAATGTCGTTGAACCGGCAACCAACCCAAGCAAAATAACCGCGATTGTGTACTCTGTAATACTGTACCTCCTAGACAAACAACTAAAAACATTTAAAGCTTAAATAAACATATTCAAGCTTGACTTGATAATATACATTAAATTATGTTTTTGATAACGAAAAATTATGTGTTCAGATTATAACTCGAAAGCTGTTGATGTTTGATGTGAGCCAAGGAGTACGCCCGAAGTTTGTTTTCACATGACAGATCATGGTCAAGACTACGAAAGCAACACGTACATAAATGCGGTCATATTCGAACCAGTAAGAGCCAGAGAGCATTGCTCACTTTGTCTTCTATTCATTACCATGGCCATACATACTGGCTGTGCAGCGTGTGTAACACCATACCATACTACGTCTTTCACTCATTAACTAACTGTGCAATGAATCTCCCTCCATCGGTTTCTTGACTGCCTCTTCTACTACCTCCCATCTTTCTATCATATCAATGATTCAAAGAACTGAGGATCTTTTCTACAGCGAATGTGCAAATACATACTCTATTGCACACATATTTGTATGTGCTCCCAAAATCCCTAATAGACACAAGAAATCTTCAAACTCCCTCCTCTTATTCCTGCTACTCTTCTCTCCCCTCACGCAGCTGTCGCCACAATCTTCTTCCCCTTAACACTCTTCCACTCCACAAAACATGCACACCCCGTCGCAATGCCTCCCACCGCAATCGCCAGCACAAAACTCTGATCGAGCGCCAAACAATATGCCTTCAGCACCGCTGCTAAACTCTCCTTCGGAATAACCTCCCTCAAATGAGTCGCCCCGGCAGCATACACCACCCCCGGGTTAACATCCGGTGCATATCGCGGAATGTATTTCACTAAGCCATTGCTAAAAACATTTTGCGCGATCGAAATACTGATTGCGCCACCAAGGGAATTGAAGAATATAGCAATAGCGTTACCAGTCGGCATATCCTTTGCGTTGAGCACGACTTGGACAGCGATGAAGGGTATTTGCACACCCATGCCCGCGCCAAAACCGCAGATGAGTTGATAACCAACCCAGCGGCCGACATTGGATGCGACTTGCAAAGTATAGATGAGACCTGCGCCGACGGTGAAGATGGCACCAGCAGCGATCATGAAGGGTTTGTAGAAGCCGAGAATGGTGATGCCGGCGCCGGCAAGAATGGAGGAAAAGATGATAGAGCCAAGATATGGGATGGTACGGATACCGGAGCCTTCGGCAGTGGTACCTTTGACGGCTTGGAAGTAGAAGGGGAGGTAGAAGATGTGTGTGTACATGCCCATGGAGAGGAAGCAGGAGAAGAGACAGCATGAGAGGACTGTGCGTTGCTTGAAGATGCGAGGCGGAATCGTAGCGCGGTCTCCGCGGCGGAATTGCTGGGCGATGAAGATAATTATGAGCAGACCAAAGCCCAGAAGACAGCCCCAGACTTTGGAAGAGTGCCAGGGGTATGTAGAACCGCCCCATTGGAGTGCAAGGAGAAGACAAATAATGGCACCCATGAGGAAGGCGGCGCCAAGAAGATCAATTTCGAGAATCCGTTGTTTGACGGTCATACCGGACAGTTTCCGGGGTGGTGGCTTAAAGAATACTGCGACTGCTGCAATAGCTACTGCTCCGAATGGTAGGTTAATCCAAAAACACCATCTCCATGAGGCTTTGTCTGTTAGAGCACCACCAAGTAGTGGACCGACTACACTCGAGATTCCGAACATAGAGGATAATGTTGCGATGTACAGTGGCCGTTTTATGAGTGGCACGGAGAAACCGACCTATTAGTTGGTTAGTCATGAGAAATGATGGAAACGAAAGACACCAAGAAGAAGTGTAGGATCTTGAGATTGTGTAACTTACAATTGTCATGCCGCCGGAAAACAGAGCTGACGCCCCGGCACCAGCAACAGCCCTACCCACTAATGATAAGTTAGTCCATAATCCCGGCACATACAATAACAAGGAAAACAAGATGCTCATGACTAACCTATAAGCATGACTGAGTTCTTCGCAGCCGCGCAGATGATAGACCCGAGTTCGAAGAGCACAAGAGCAAAAAGGTATGTCCATTTCACATCAAAGTATGTATAAATTCGTCCAAAAGATGGCTGAAGGGCAGTCGTGGTGAGAAGGTAGGACGATCCATACCATCCAACATCGTCTAGGGAGTTGAAGACAGTTGTGATTTTGGGAATAGCTGTCGCGATGACTGGAGAACATCAATCAGCATCGTGTATGAATGTGTATGTCCCCTTTGTTAGTGGCAGTCATGATCTTAGCTATTTAATTTTAGAGCAACAAGACGGTGACTTTCGCAGCTCATCAACTGATTGCGATCAGTTTTCCCGCGCCGCAATGCGCTACTTCATAGTAGAATCGTTCCAAATACACAAACGAAAATCCCAATCCTGAGATAGTTCATGTGCTGGGAAGAGGAAACGCCATGGAAATACCCAAAACTTACTAGTATTATCCAAAGCCACCGTAAACGTAGCCATACAAAGGCCAAAGGTTAACAGTCCAAGCTGTAAACCACCGGGATAGGTCGCATTATCTTGGTCTTCCTCCTCATTGCTGAGCTCTTCATTCCCGTCCACCACACCCGATTTCTCCACTATCGCTGCACCTGTCCCAGCTGAGGCACCTTCGTCTATCAAATGTGATGACTTCTCACCGGCATATTGATGTGTCGCAGGTTGGGTCTGGAGATCCGTAGCGGCAGTCCCAGCCTCCACAGTTGGATCGACTTCTGATACTGACTGTCTCTCAGGAACATGTTTCAGTGTCGTTGGATTATGCTTCTCCTCTTTCTGTTCCAGGGAAAGGTTTGGCGTAAGCGCTGTCCCAGCTGTAGTGGGTTTCTCGGCTTGTTCCGCATGCCTATCCGACATGATTGGAGACGTGGGCCTTCCGAGGCGGATATGTCCCAGAAAAGATGTGGAGAATGGAGAATGGAGAATTATGCTTTGATATTGAAGGAATTTGCGACTGGATTCCCCACAAACCCTCTCCGATCTTACAAAAAGGCGTAAAGGAGTGTGCAGAAACGAAGAGTTTGGACGAACGACGATGGCAACTACGATTAGAAGAGGAGGATAAGAATAAAAGTAGAATAAGTTAAATTGAACTGGGTGGGTCCAGGCGAGGCCCATCCCCTTCTCCAACTTCTCGGCATGTCATGGTATGTATGGCCTTTTCACCGAAGGAGGAAACATTCTCCATGACCTAGGCTCCCTCGTCTAAATTGGCCTGCAACAATTGCAAAAATTGCCAGGAAAACTTGCAACGCATATTGGTTCGGCTGGAGGCTGATCCGCGGATCAACAGCGTCTTTTTGGCTTGTTGCTCTTATCTCCAGTAATGATAGGTCGAGCTTACATAAATATAGGATTTAACCATCTCGCTTGCACTTACGAAGATACGAGTACGATGGTGGCGCAAACGTGGGCATGGAGTTTACCCAAAATTCCAAGTATTGCTTCGGTCAGATCCCATGCTCGGAACTACCATTCACAGTTTCAATCCTCGCTGTGGTTGTATTGCATCTTACAAGCGTGAGCTACGCTGACGTCCATAATATCCAATAGGGGTAACAAGTAGATCGATCAACGTGTTAGCTAGAATGTGCCATGATAGATAAATACACCGTGGTTTGTATAGAATCTTTTGCAAAGCTTGACGCGATAGTTTCGCCGAATGCCACTGCAATTCTACGGGGTGTCTGGACTGAGAGATATGTGTTAGGCTAGGTCTTTATGCAACTTTGAAAATGTTTTCATGGTGAGTCTGACGACTCGAGAAGACATACAGTCGGTGACTGGTGGGTGACCTTCCACGTACTTACTACTCACTACCTGATGAAACGAAACTCTACTGAATTTACCGTAGCAAAGATCTCGAAGTTGTTGCATCAACCTTAGATTGGCTAAAGTATGCTGACCAGGGCGAAAGCTCGGGTATTTGACCGAATGACTTTTTTTCTCTCGGGAAGGGGATCGTATTCGTAAAAGCCATGACTTTTTCATGCCCGTTTCAACGCGTCTATCTTTGTCATCTGTACTACCGTGCAATCATATATAGAATTACAGCCTTAGCATTTACTTGCTTCCTTTTCAACCTTTTCAACCTTTTCAAGGCACAATTATCAACTTGGACTTGTTCATTGAAGCATCTCATTTCAGCGTTACTTGTACGTCAAATTCAAGGTGTATTAGCAGTCTTTTCTCCTATAGTTATTTAGATGAAATTACTCCTTCCGCCGTCCCCAAACCCCTGCTCTTTGATACATTTTGATGGTTCGTATTCTGAGAACGAGGCGAGAGGGGTACCTTCATGACCAGCACGTTCATCAATTACAGCCCAAGAAATGTCCAGCCCTGAATCTCCACGCAGGTTATGCATCTATTGTCGTACCTTTGAACCTATGTATGAGCCATGTCCTGTCATACTAAGAGCACAGCAAACCCCCGGTACCATTGTCAACGAAGACAGCCCAGCGTCAGGACTTTCACCACAGGACGCTCAGCAAATTCGGGACCTCCATCGGGAACCTAGCGCTCTGTGTGCTCGTTGCTCTGACTGCAATGTTATTGATATGCTTATGGAGCCGCTACCTCTGGATCCGAAGTTGGATGAACACATGGGGCTAGCAAATGTCAACGAAAGGAGATTTTGCCTTGGCCCACCCTCTTCAATTGTACTTACTCCGTCTTGCCAGCTATGTCGGCTTCTCTATTGTATCCTACCGAGACGCTTTGAGCTTCAGTATTACGATAGTAATGTTGCAGAAGCAATGGGCAGGCCATTCATGGAGGAAGAAGACCTATACCTTGAGGCATTTTCCACGTACAGGCGAAAAGTTGAATGGGCACAGTTCCCAGAAGAAACGAAAGGTCGGCACGCGATCCATTTGGGGTTTCGTATGAGTGCCAGTGACTTGGTTAAGAGTGGCTTCAAGTCCTCCTTTCCACGCCAGAGTGCGCCGCGCATAAACGGGCCTGCAATTGCGTTAGAAACACGCTTCATGCCACCTAATAGAAATCTTTCAAATTTCGCATTCATTGAAGATACTCCTAACATGTCTCTACTTCGGCAAGCCCTCGATTACTGTCTGCAAACCCACGGTGGTTACTGCCGCGGGCAGCAGGCCTCAGAACTAACTTCAACTCAGATGATTGACGTTGTCGATCGTACCGTGGTTTCCTGTCCAGATAGTTGTGATTACTTCGCGTTGAGCTATGTATGGGGTGGTATGGGTCCCTCTCCCGGGGCCCTTGAGAATAAGTGTCTCCCGCGCACGATTGAAGATGCCATTAGGGTGACAAAGGCTTTGGGTAGACGCTACCTATGGGTATGTTTATTCTCAAGCCGTTCAATCCCTGCTGACTTGAGCATTAGGTGGATGCGCTATGTATTGACCAGTCACCGAATCCTACAGAATCGCAGATGAAAGAAAAGCGAAAGCAACTCGATATGATGGCAATAATATATGACTGTGCGACAGTCACACTAGTTGCAGAGACTGGCGAGCATTCGAACGCTGGCCTGTCCGGCATATCAGCTCAACGATTGACTCAGATCAAAGAGAACATAGGTGGATACGTTGTTTTCACTGTCCCTCAGGAATACGATCTGGAAGCGAAACTGTCTACATGGTCGCATCGCGCTTGGACGATGCAAGAAGAAATGCTATCAAGACGATTGTTACGATTCAATGAAAGCCAAGTACTGTTTGACTGTATTATCGGTCACATGGAAGAAGGGATGGATACTACGGCGTTCTTCAAAGATGGTCCTTCTACATTACCTGATGGCACTGCACTACCTTATACACTCCATGTGTTTGACTATGTAACAATGAACCCTGAAACCCCTTTGCACATACTCGCTAATTTTTTCTTCTAGAATTCGAATTCCAACCAGACGAGTCACCCCGAAGCTGTCAAGAACCGTTTAAGATACTTCACTAGCTTGTTAGATGAATACACAGCACGTAAAATGACCTACGACGGCGACTCTTTGAACGCCTTTCGTGGTGTACTTAGGGCATTGGAGCGAAATCTGTTTCCGGAAGGGTTTGTGCACGGTCTTCCAATTCGAAGCCACCCAGCTTCCTTAGCCTGGACGCACTTCGATTCCGTCACGGCCAAACGTCGAGCAGAATTTCCAAGTTGGTGCTGGACAGGCTGGGAGGGGCGAGTCCTGTACAGTGATCAAGTGACAGAGAATAGTGATGATGCCCATTCAGCATCTATGTTGACTATTGATTTTAAGGTGCGCTTCGTCTCCTGTCATGGAAATGAACTTGAGGTCGAAGGTTGGGTAGTTGACCTCGATGTTCGTACGGAACCACTCAGTGAAGTTTTCATTCCTGGGCAGGAAGACTCGATCGCATCCGTTAAAGAAGGGCACTTCCCACAAAACAACACGCTAAAGACTGGTTGTTATAATTGTCTGATTGTTCAGAGATTTTGTCAGAAGATCCGGGATCGGAAGTCGCTGAAAGAAACAGTTTACCTATTGGCGCTTGATCGAACAGGTCAACAAGCCCGCAGACAATCAATGTTGGTTGTAATTCCGTGGTCTGGATGCAGTTTTGATCAAGTTCAACGCAGAAAAGAGGTTGTTAGAGTAGTTTGATTCGGAATTTGAATTTAATACCCCGCCTAGTCATTGTCCCACACCTTGTGTAAACCAAATAACTGACCGCTCCACTCATCCATATGCGTCTGTATTCTGGCCACTACAAGTGATGCCGAACAAATACTCGCGGCAACCTTACGAACCAGAAATAATAACGGTTTGCGTCGCTTACACAACTCGCTTGACCTGTGCAACTCAATCAGCTACCGGCTCAAAACACCATGGCGCTCACTCCCACTCTTCCCTACCTCAAAGAATCTTTTCAGCCACCAGACTTGAAAAATGCCCTCGCCAACCAGTACCCCCATCTGAAAAATACTCCACCACTTGACTCTGCCGTTCGTGCTCTCTGCTGTGTTTCGGTGGGTCCTTTCGCGGAGAACGATGTATGATTGTTCGTCCTTCACTTGCGCGAGGAGTTCGGATAGTTGTCGCACTGTCGGGTTGTGTGAGCTTGAAGAACAGCCATACTTGATTGCATTCTTACCTTCAGCTTCTAAGGGGTCCGATGGAGCTTCTGCTTCTGGTACATAGACAATGCCGTGCACATTGAAAGATACATCCTTGGTAGACCCAGACCAGTGCTCGTTGCTGAAGCAGTAGAGATATTTGCCATCATGTTGTGCCGTAAACGAATGATCTCCATTTGATACAGCTCTTTCGTGGGCTTCATATCCGTTGGCGGGGTTTTGAATCTGCCACAAAATTTAGTCACTGCTTTCCAGATATGGCCGGCGCATTATAGAGGGTCTCAACTTACGTAGAAGTCAATATCCAGGTTCCCAGCACCCCCAAACTCCCTGTCTCCTACTTGGAAAGTAACAGTCATTTTGTCATCTTTATGCAATTGCTCGTGGAAACATTCTTTGCCATGAGCGGCAAGTTGAATGTTGTGAGCTACAGCTGCTCCAAGAAGGCTGCTGGCAACGAGTAACGCGGAAGCAATTGGGAACAACATGTTGAGTTGTGATCTGTTGGGTGGTATGTGTTGAGCCGGCTTAGAGAGACAGGGTAGGTGTTCTTTGCATAGAGAGTCGCGTGGGTGAAATAGAGCCGCAATTCGTTGTGTCAGTCGGTGGGCCAGGGACAGAAGTATGACTGATCAAGTGGGTGACGGCAAGTAATTGCAGTTGCAGATGTGCCAATCTATAATCCAAGAACGAGAGTCCAGCCAGATATTCCTTACCTGAGGAATTGCCAGATTTCCGAACAGGACCTAGTGAAAGAGTAGGGGCTTTATTAGAGCTGATGCTTTGATTGGTTCACAGGCTAGGCTGGCTAGCTGAGTAATTTGGTGATGGAACTTTCCGAACGACGAACAGGCCGGAAGCGCCTTCTCTGTCCTCAAGCACCATCAAGAAAACAATTCATCTTTCGACAACTCATCTGTTCGTCGACCCCATTCATCTCGCCGACAGTCTCAACCCCACCACCAGACATCCAGTAAGGCATTTTATGTGAGTTACCTATTAATCGATTTACTTGTTTCACCTTTCCCTATCTATCTCTGCTTGGTTTGGCCAGCCCCCTTCCAGTGGCAAGCCAAGTCAAGTTTTCTGGCAATGGCGCATTATCAGCCGTCGCAACGACTCTTTGAATAGAATATCGCCGGCAAGATATATGAGACGCGGACAGAAAAAGCCAGCTAGCGAGTTTGTTCATTCAGTTCAGCAGATTGGTAGCCTAGTTATCTTACACCGACTTATGGGTCCACCCGCATTGGAACTGTCCTTTACCTCATCTACCCATATATTAAACAACTCCACCGCATCTGTCGCGCAGTCACTAATACTTGTGCTTCCTGATTAGAACCATCCTCGAAGCAAGACCGCTTCCGCATCAACACAACTCGATCACAAAATCCTCTTTCAGCAATCATGGGTAATACCATCACTTCATTGTTCGAGAAATTCTTCTCAGGAAAGGATGCCAGAGTATTGATGGTCGGTTTGGACGCTGCTGGAAAGACTACAATTCTGTATAAGGTCAAGCTTGGTGAACAAGTCACAACTATCCCAACCATTGGTATGTTCTTATCGCCATCATCAAATTATCTGTGGACCTTCATGCTGACATCGCCATTTACAGGTTTCAATGTCGAGGAAGTCACATACAAAAAGACTAAATTCACCATATGGGATGTTGGTGGACAAGACAAGATCAGACCTTTATGGAGACATTACTTCGCCGGTTCCAAGGGTATCATTTTCGTTGTTGACAGCAACGATCGTGATCGTATTCTCGAGGCCCGTGAGGAGCTGCAACGTATGCTGAATGAGGATGAGCTCAGAGACGCTATCCTTTTGGTCTTCGCCAACAAACAGGATTTGCCGGTCAGTATTTTGAAGTTGCTTATTCTTTATCTCTACGTGATGACTAATTTGAGACCAGAATGCCATGAACGCCGCAGAGATTACAGACAAGTTGGGTCTTCACAGCTTGAGACAAAGAACCTGGGTATATAATCTCCTTCGCTTTTCGCTGTTGAATTAAACTAAAGACATAACTAGTACATCCAATCTTGTTGTGCGATATCGGGAGACGGTATCTTCGAAGGATTCAAATGGCTCGACGAAAACCTTGCATGAAAACAACTCTGGTATTATCCGACATTCGTGAACGGTTGGGGTCGCAAGGTATCTATGGACCCAACTGAAACGTCTGTCACAAATTGGTCAATTTGCATCCCGAGCCCATACTTGTGTCTCTAGCTGTTCACATCAGCGAGAGCCGTAAGGGTAATGTTTGTATGATGAAATGGAATCTCTTACGTCTCCTCGTGGCGAGAGCCTCCTCTATAAGCTATAATACTCGTGGGGGTTATCTTCATTTTTGTCTGTCCGCGTTTTTCAACTTCATTCCCCTTCTACATTCATGCATGGACCATGTTGAGTCGAGCATGGTATGAAAGCAGAATATTACTTAGGGTTTGATGGTAGTCTAGTTCTGGAATTGAGCTTACATAGGAAATGATGTTTGGGTGAATTCGTATCTCTTATGTTTTTGATAATTGTGTTCTAGATATCTGAAGCAACTACACTTTCCCGATCTGCCTTTCAAGTGAGTCGTGGTGGGAATCTATCGATAGCAAATGCTCGCGGTAAAACACAACGAGAGCTTGTGCATCGTCAAAGGACGTCTATGAACGTCTAATCGTGGTTTCCGTTATCAAAAGCCCAGAACACATGATTATAACCACTTTGAAACTGGCTTGCAGAAGGTACTTATACCCTTGGGCCAGGATGCTGTGTGTGACCTACATGTCCTTGACCGAAACCTTATCAGAGTCTTTGTGTAACAGGAGATATGACAGTTTAGTGGATGAATATTGGTCGAAGGAGAAATTTTATCCAGCAACAATACAAACACCATATCAATCATGGTCGTGTCAATTTGACAAGACTTGCTCCAGGAGGAGAGTGGGAAATATTAAAAGGAAGAGTAGTCACACCTAGTCTTTTAAATGACGTGAACTATGTGACAAGCCGACCATTGTAAGAATAACATAAGGATAACAGGATAACTGAATTGGACAAAAAATCATTGGCAATAGGGACTCGACGACATACTAGCTTTTCTAAGGAGATCGCAATGTGAGCAGAATTTCAGAGGACCGCCAGATCGAAGTTACTTTCTTGACTATTAACTATATATTAACTCTCTTTTATCCATGAGACATTGTCGAAACTTGGTAGCTGGTACCTAGCAGATGGTTAACTATCTTTGTGCTAGAAGTTGTATTTCGTGGCCAGGAGAACATCATGGTTCGAGGTTGAACAGACTCGCGAGCCTTCTGCATAGCCTCGCCAACGTCGACCCCACAGTCACCCCATTCTAACAATGCGATGTAAACACAACAACCTGCAACAATGGAACAAAATCAATCAACCGACGGTGCAGCTGCGCCCTTTCCGACAAACCCGGAAGACTTTGACTCGGACGACCGTATATCATTTTCGAAGCTTGACCAAAAATTCCTTTTAGTGCAAGACGATGGCACAGAATTCGAATTCGACGATGCGCTCAAACGATGGGTCCCTGTCCTCGACGAGGCATTGTTGGAGGAGCAACAAAAAGCATACAGAGTATCTGGAGTTGATGAGAATGAGCCAGTAGACGCGATGAAGAAGAAGAGAAAGAAGGAGTATGTCAATGGCGAGGATGTAAGTCAACTCTAGGCTCCAATCACGATACGGCGCAACAATCGAGTCGATAGTGTCAATCACCACGAGGCTTTGCTACCAGTCAGGCCCAGTGCAGGGCATGCGAAAGGACTGGAGTTTCTACATTAGTTCTTATTTGTAGGTGCAAAGCCGTTGATGCTAACTCGCGCTCAGGAAGGCGGTCGAATGGTGAAAGCTCCAAAGAAAGCTAAGGCACCTCTACCACCACGACAAAATACTGCAGTCTACGTCACTGGACTTCCATCAGATGTTACCGTCGAGGAAGTACACGATGTCTTTTCAAGAAAGTGCGGTGTCATTGCGGAAGAGATCGATAGCGGAAAACCACGAATCAAGCTTTATACAGACGAAAAGGGTGTATTCAAAGGCGATGCGCTCATTGTGTTCTTCAAGGCACCGTCAGTGCAGATGGCAATTACTCTTCTAGATGATACAGATTTTCGGCTTGGACCAGTGAACTCCAATGAAACAATCAAAATGAGGGTGCAGGCTGCGGATGCAAGCTACAAGAAGGTGCAACAAAGGGACAACAACGGAACGGAGAAAGAGAAGCCAAAAACCAGCATGAAGGACAAGCAGAAGATCATTAAGAAAACGCAGAAACTGGATGCTCGGCTTGCAGATTGGAGTGACGACGAACCGTCAGCTATTACCGAGACCAGTTCAAGGTGGGATAAGGTGGTCATTCTGAAGCATATGTTTACACTGCAAGAATTGGAGGAGGATCCTGCTGCAATATTGGATATCAAGGAGGATATTCGGGAAGAGTGCAGTAAGCTAGGGGAGGTTACGAATGTTGTTCTCTTCGATCTGGAGGAAGAAGGAGTAGCCAGCGTAAGATTTGGAAATGCCGAAGCAGCAAAGGGATGCGTGAGGTTGATGAATGGACGTAAGTTCGCTGGCCAGGAGGTGGTAGCTTATATTGCAACTGGCAAGGAGCAGTTCAAGAAATCGAAAAAGAAGGCAAGTGATGGGGGCGACGAGTCCGAATCAGATTGATAAATGGGAAATCCGGAGAGGACTTTTATATCTTGTACCATATTTTGTTTAGCATCGCTCATAATCCTGACTGCCAGCGAAGCTTTTGAATGTAACTTCATAACCTCAGAACATTTGAATAGAGCGCAGGTCGATTTGAGCATGGCTATCGATGTGTAATAAATATATACAAGAATGTTCGGCAGAAGCTTTACTCGTACAGCTCTTATGATCGACATGCAGGGTGCTGCCAGAAAGGCACTAGCTCTGTTGTCACTCGTCGGGATACCCTCACCCGACTCGTTCGATGGCCGACCCACTTTAAAATATTTTGTACCTGACAGCAAATTGCTTCCAGAAATTGAGCATAAGAGGAAAGAATCTCCTTTTGATCCCATGAAGTGAACAATATATCACAACTATTCCTATCTTTCACTATGACGCGACTTCTCACCACCGTGGCAGCCATAATCGGTGTCTTCTCTGCTCTTTTTTATTTCTTAGATTCGCATCTCGAGTCTTTCTACATCTTCACACCGACTCAACTGGCTGATCTGTCCACACGTGCGATTACCGCCCATGGTAATGATACAAGACAGATTGTCAACTACATTGTCAATGAGCTGAGCGAGAAACATCCCGGGGGGTATGTGAATCTGGACGAGGAGTGGATCTTCAACAATGCCGGCGGTGCCATGGGTGCCATGTACATTATCCATGCCAGTAAGTCACAACCGTTGATGTCTCTAACTGCTATGGTTGAACCACAGCCGTACCTGGAACATAAAGCTAATATTGGTTTGATAGGTATTACCGAGTACTTGATCATCTTTGGTTTGTTTTTCCGTATGGGCTTGATCTTTTGATGCAGCTGCTTACCGTCTTTTAGGTACCGCCGTTGGCACTGAGGGACACACTGGTCGTCACACAGCTGATGACTACTTCCACATCATTGCGGGAACCCAGCTCGCCTACACTCCAGGTAGCTTCGAACCAGAAGTATACCCTCAAGGAAGCGTCCACCATCTTCGTCGTGGTACTGTCAAGCAGTACAAGATGGACGACGCATGCTTCGCCCTTGAGTATGCTAGAGGATGGATTCCACCTATGCTTGGTTTCGGTTTCGCCGATGGCCTTTCTAGCACCTTGGACTTCCCAACTTTGTGGAGAACGACCTGGGTCACCGGGAGGGAAATGGTCTTGAACCTGATGAGATTCAAGCTCTAACTTTGGGGTTTGGAAGGTATGGCGGCTAGGCTTGGCGGGCAGGTCAAGGACGTAGAGTGAACGAAGGCTCAGTAAGACGCTTTATGTGAGGCTCCGTGGGAGTAGGATGTTCATAATGTATAGACTATATATACCTTGTAATGTCCGCGCTTCCGAAATGGCTTGGTTATATTATTGAATATAGATGGAGGCTGCTATCTAGCCTTCTGCCTATACATTGTGCCCCTGTATATGAAACGGTCCAGTTACCAGGAGGAGCGAATTTTGACTATACCATACCTCTTGGAAGACAGAGACTTGAATTTCAGAGGAACTCCAGGAGTTGCAAGTATCTCCACATCCATTCAAATTTCGACTGTGGCCTCTCCTCAATCATCATCTTCGTCTGATCCATAATCTACCAATCCTAAGCCCTTCTTAGGTGGAGATTGAGCGGCTTTCTTGGTTTCCTCTGGCCTAGAGGGTTGAACTTCCGTTGGCGGCTTGACAGACTCAATAGACATAGTCGATTTGCTGCTGGATGGTTTCTGGCTCGCATCGCCCTGTGCAGGAATCTTGGCTGGTACAGCTTTGGATGGCGTTGAAGCTTGATCGGCTGCAGAGGAACCTCTTCTTATCTTAACACCTTTCAACCCCTCCTTTTCCTTTGCACGCTTCCGTTTTCGACCGGCGGCAATCCATTCTTCCTCGAGCACGACCGAAGCCTCTTGCGCTGGCGCACCACCAGTCTCTGTCCTCGCCTTCTTATCTGCCTCTTCCTGTTGTTTTCTGAATAGCTCCAGACCTTCCGCAGTCTCTTTCTTTACGCGATCTTCCTCGGCTCGTGTGCTCTCGAGCACTGAATCCAAAAAATCGACTTCATCTTCATCTAATGCGCGGAATTGATGTTTGATCTTGTTGGCTTCTTCGAATGCGTCTTGTTTGGCGGCTAGATCATTCAACGCACCCCTAAGTGATCAGCCATAGGAGCCAGAGACACAACCTCCAGGTGTAGGTGCCCCAAATGAAAAATTGGTACCTTTATTTGCCTCCAAAATCTCGAACAAGCTCTTCCCGTCATTCTGTCTTGCTTCGAGAGCTTTCTTTTGTCGATTGGCCTCTATTTCTTGTTGGGCAGCAAGCCACTCATCACTGCGTTCGATTGGCGCATCTGTCGTTCCACCCGACACGAATCCAGAAGACATCGTGAGCGTGTAGGTGTATGCGCGCGAATGAAAGCACCTACCGGGATCGCAAGTGATGGATTGAGGAAGCTATGCCGCTTGGTTGCCTAAAATGTAAGGTATTTTGTAATAGTGGTCTCGGGCCCGCGTCCCCACCTACCTGAGGACTTTTTAGCACAAAGTCTCTTAATTTGGGAATCAAGATAGTCATATACTCATCGAGAGCTAGATCTAGCTCTCCTGACAATTCTACTCAATGACATTTCCATGGCTAAATGCATCCTACCCACCAACTGAAACGGGCAGGCGCCGTTCGTCGAGCTATGATATCAGTCGGGTTTGCGCCATCTGATTCGAGCGCATGCCCGGTCTCTCTTTGTATGGGTCTGTTGAATTTACCCGGAAGTGGGATTGCCCCTCCATGCTCTGCAGACTAGCAACTCCTCGCCTTCTGGAGCCCCTCGTCATGCAGCGGATTAACTGCTGATTGCGAAGATTGGCAGGATGTAATACTGCATATGGCTTAGAATTGCAGGAGATCTGTTTTTTCGCTGAGAAAGCTCCTAGTTGGCGTCATCATCCTGCCTTCTTCCCAAAAACACTTTTGCAAAATCCTATAAGTTGGAACAGTGCCCCTCGTTTTAAAGTTTCTTGGTATTCCTCTATTATACTTCCCAATCCGAACCACAAGCAGTTTATCTACAACCAAAACCGCAAATATGGCCTCTCCAAATGTCACCTCGTAAGTCCTTCTTCTCTCCCCGTCCTTCTGGCGATTCACGTCAAAAGCAGGAGTCTGCGCAGACTAGCAGCCGTCTCCTTCCAACTAAAACATGCCCGTAACTTCGGCTCACAAAATATTTCTCTGAACAGAAAGACTTTCACACTCAACACCGGTGCCAAGATCCCAGCTCTGGGACTTGGAACATGGCAATCGAAGCCAGGAGAAGTAGGAAACGCTGTAGAGATTGCTCTGCGCAAAGGATACAGACATATCGACACTGCTGTAAGTCATAGCACTCACCATGCTAGCTTCTAATCAGTATCTAATAGATTTCTAGCTTGCATATGGCAACGAGGCTGAAGTTGGTGCTGGCATCAAAGCTTCTGGCGTCCCACGAGAGGAGTTCTGGTTGACCACCAAGCTCGACAACCCATGGCACAAGAGAGTCACAGAAGGAATCGATTCCTCCCTGAAGTCACTCGGTACCGACTACGTTGACTTGTACCTCATGCACTGGCCTTCATCGACCGATCCCGATGATCTGAAGAAGCACTACCCAGACTGGGACTTCATCAAGACATGGCACGAAATGCAGAAGCTGCCCGCCACCGGCAAAGTAAAGAACATCGGTGTGTCCAACTTTGGCATCAAGAACTTGGAAAAGCTCCTCAACGACCCAGGAACCACTGTATGATAAGCCCCTTAGACTGTTGAGTGATCTTTCTAACATATCCAGGTTGTCCCAGCTGTGAACCAGATCGAATTACACCCCAACAACCCTTCGCCAAAGCTTGTCGCCTACTGCAAAGAGAAGGGAATTCACTGCACAGGTTACTCCTGTCTAGGCAGCACAAACTCTCCTCTGTACAAGGACCAAACTTTGTTGTCCCTTGCGGAGAAAAAGGGTAAGACTCCACAACAAGTACTTCTTGCTTGGGGTCTGCAACACGAGTGGTCTGTCATTCCAAAGTCGGTCAACAAGGAGAGAATCGAGAAGAACTACGAGCTTGACGGCTGGCAATTGTCTTCTGAGGAGGTGGAGAAGTTGGACAACCTAAAAGACAGATTCAAGGTTTGCGGTGACGACTGGTTACCGGTCAAGGTTTTCTTCGGTGATGACGAGTAAGAGCTATGTTTAGTATTTATATAGAGATACCTTAAAGCAATCATATAGATAGTCTACACACTGTGCTGTCCCTTGTTGTGATGATGGAAACGATCTAGTTTCGGCTAGTACAAGAACGTAAAATGCACCCCTGCATAGCATCGCAAGTATGAGCAAGAACCTCTCCCTCAATACTCAGTCAAATAGCAGATAGAATTAGTATAATATTGTACTTGTTCCAGAGATATTTCAAGATGCCCTTATCTTATAACTCAATAACAACAACAATCCTTTTTGAAATATTTGATACGTTAATAAAATAATATAATATCAATTATAAGTTTCTATTTGAACCGACCATTCAGCCAAAGCCTCGGCAAAAAGGACGTGTACAGTAAATCTGGAAAGCCTGTCTCAAAACCAAGCTTCATCCACAACACGAATCCACCTTTATGCTCACCATGCTTTTCTCACGATAACATCCCAATAGGCCTCACCGAGGACCATCTAGAGCAGTCAACATGGCATGCCCCTTTTGCAGCATCGCATCCAAATATCCACCCGACTCCGATTCCGCAGCGCTTGCAAATTCCGAGCTCACCACACCTTCAGCATTCGTGGTCCTGTCAACACCACTATGTATGGCATTCCTTGATATCATGCCGCTGTCTCCTGGGCATCTCCTCCTCACCACTCGCAAACACAACGAGAAATTGTCGGACGTGAGTGCAGAGGAATCGCGGGAGCTAGGTGAATGGCTCCCTAAATTATCCCGAGCTCTGGCCAAGGTTACGGGCGTATGGGACTGGAACATAGTACAAAACAATGGTTTGTTCATTCCGTCTTCATTAACCTTTTCATTGTATCCGCGCAGAACATATAAGTTCCGAATGCGCGAGAAGAAAGAGCAAAGGAAGACCACAACCGGGTAGCTGGATGTCGTGCAAATAAAAGCTAATGCAAAGGGGAATTCTAGGAGCTGCTGCAGCTCAAGTGGTACCGCATGTTCACTTCCATATCATACCAAGACCGGGACTGACTCCCGAGTTACGCAATCGATCGTTTACGATGTTTGGGCGAGGCCAGAGATCTGAGCTGGATGAGGATGAGGCGGTGGTACTTGCGGCGCAATTGAGGGAGGAGTTGGAGAGGGAGGTCAAGAGGATAGGTAAGGCGAGTTTGTGATTGAGATGCTACATACTACAGATGTAACGGATCAACAGGATAGAAAAGACTGGTAATTGGTGTATACGATATGGGTAGGGGAAGAGCGGGTAGATTAGAACAGTCCCCTTTGAGGGTATGATGAGCATCTGTAAGTTAGGATATGGGATTGCCAGATGAGAGAGTTTGTATGAATCATGCTACAGAGCAATTTGGTTACGGTTATGCATATTGCTATTCAATGATTGGTTATCACTGAAGCTCTTTTGAAGTTCGAAGAAGCAATGTCTCTGCGAAAAGAGATTACTCCGACATCATGGCCGACTGGATATCTCAAAACCACGGCATCAGGTCTGGAGGTACATGACAACATGTAGGTCTTCAATAGGATTTTGCGAACGAGGATGATGTGATGGCTCAGGAACCACAGGGCAAGAAGTCATCTTCTCCTGTAGCACGTCGCCGCGTAATGGTCGCCAAATGCGCTCTACGGCCGCGATATCCTCTGAAGCATACGCAAGCTCGCATCGATCTCAACATAGCATAACTGATAGAGAACCGCATAAAATTGCACGGAATCCGTTGCAAACTTGATTGGCGATATTGCTCCGTAGCACCGGAAACTTATGGTCGCCATTACACGGTCATGATAGAGAAAGTCTTGTGATGGATTACCCCGCCATACAAAGGTCAAATTGGAGGAGACATTCATTAGATTGATGGCAAATTGGCAGCAACGGACGATGGGATGTCATAGTAATGAAGTTGCCTCCGGAAGAACCTACAGGAGGCTCCTACCTTTGCGAATTGGAGCGCAAGAATGGAAATGACAGGCGGATGTCGGTCTTCATCGAAGCTCAGGCGTGATAGTTCAAAGCCAAATCTTGTTCAAGGCATGGTGGAAGGATACAGCTTCTTGTGAGCGGACCTCCGCAACTGGTCTATCAGAAGATGCGCGATATCTCCCTCGAATTGAGACTGTAGCACAACCAGCATGCACATGTATCAACATTTGAACAGCAGACAGAATCGGATATTGTGTACCACCGCATAGCTGTGTTGGTGCTTTCCCAGATCCTGTCCCACACGCCACAATGAGAAAGAGCGTTTCAGAAGTTGTCTTCCATACCAACACTCTGTATCGCCGGTCTTCCCCGGACGGTAGAACAACCGTCTCGGGCGCTAGTGTCGCCGGCTGGAGAAACGCACGTACGTCACTAGGAGATGGGTGTAACCAAGGGATGGGATTGTGAGGAACGGTGTTCACCGTGAAATTGCTCATTCCGTGGGAAAGAGGTTCAATTAAGGTTGATGCTTCGGAATCCTTTCATCCGACCGAAACCTGGCTAATGAGGCAATCTCATTATAAGATTCACCCTATATGAGTGAGGCGGTATAGTCTTACCGTGGTTTGATTCAGTATGGTAGACTTTAAGATATATTGTCGATCTTCCTTCCTCTTCTCTTCTGTCTTTACCGCCATTCTGCGAACACTATAGTAAAACAATAAACTCTATTTGCAAGACACACTCATTTCTCAGACATTTTGTGGACCGAAAAACCGCCGTCGTTACTTGGCTCAACATCGTCTGTGCTGGTCTTCACAGTCAACTCTAATCTTTCTTCCTTTTGCTATCTCTATAGCTGTCCGTCCATCTGCAACGAAACACTTCTCGACGAAAGCATTCTCTACCTTCAACATGCGTCTCCAAATTCTTCTCGCCGTTTTGTTCGCCTGCGTGGCTGCTGCCTCTCCGATTAGCAACTTTTTTGCTCGCTTGAAGAGACAAGTTGTAGAAACCTACGATGAAACAGAAGTGATCTACAACTCCAACGGCCAAGCAGTTGCGACCACGACTGTTCACGTTACCACAACGGTCTATCCTTCAACTACTACAGCTCCAGTTCCCACTGCCACTCCGACGGACTACGTTAGCAGCGCATTGTACCATCACAATATTCACCGCGCCAATCATTCCGTGCCTCTGCTCAAATGGGACGAAAACCTGGTCGCATCCGCTAAAGTCCTTGCTGCAACTTGCCACTGGGGTCACAACATGTATGTACTTCCTAGCTCCGGGTAACACAGTGTCTAACCTTGGGTAGGACCATCAATGGTGGCGGATATGGCCAAAACATCGCTGCGTACGGCGCAAGCAGCGCCCAAGCTCTTGGCGCGGAGAAGGAAGTAGCAGTTGCCACTACAGACTTGTGGTACGATGGGGAAGAATCCCTCTACCTGCCTTCCTACTACGGCAAAAATAACCCAGACATGAGCAACTTTGAGTCGTGGGGTCATTATACGCAGATTGTTTGGCTCAATACCAATTCTGTCGGCTGTGCCACGCAGCTCTGCAATCCGATGGATATCTGGCCTGGCATGCCAGCTTGGTATACGGTGTGCAATTACTACCCTCCAGGTGAGGATCAGTTTGCTCTCGGAACTAGATCTCGTTGCTAATCCATCTCTAGGTAACATAGGCGGCCAGTACGGAGTCAACGTCTTCCCTCCACTGAAACACCAGAATAACTACGTCGCCAATTCCTGATTGAGCAACCGGCTTCGTCGGTGTGCCACGCACACTTGATTCTCGACACGATTATGACGATTATGCCATCCAACCAACCCACTAGACATCTACGCTTTGCGAAAAGCACAAATATCGCTCCTTCCATTTGAAGGTTGCCCGGGCGGTCTACTCTTTTCCCAAAAGCTTTGCTCGCGATCTTTTAAATCTTCTCGGCCATTCTTTCCCTTTCTCAAACCTGGAGTGTTCCTGGTGTTCATTAGCTTCTTGGCACATAGGTTTTGAGATGAGAATAGGAAATTTTTTCATCTTTTAGGACAGCAGCGACATGTTGATAGACATTGGAGCAACGCATATCTTGATTGATTCAGTTGCGGCGTTTATTGGTCTGTCAGCGGGGTTTTCATGGACATGGAGATACAATATCAGGATAGATTAGGGGCGTTTATTTCTATTTATGGTTGATGTGCTGCTCTGGAGGTATTCTTCTAGTATTTATTTTAATGAAATCTTTTACTGCCATGTCTACCTATAAGTGCAAGTTTTCATGGTTGAATATGGCATGCACATTGATAGCATGGCTTTGATATGTGAATCGCACTTCGTATGTAGTAACAGCACACGTAGATGAACAGTACGATCGGAAATATATTTCATGAATGGCATCTTCATCATTTATTAAGAGTGGCATTACTCATCCGCGAGGCATCCAAAATCTGAGCAGTATTTTCTGTGCCTCGCATCACACCAATCTCCTCTAGAATACATTTCTATCTTGAGAGAACACTCTTCACGATCCCAGTCACGATTTTCCGGCCCTCAATAGCCACCTCTCCAATTCTAGTTGCATCACCACTTCCCTCTGCAAGCCATCGCTTCAGCAGATCATTTGACTCCTTGGGCTTGACATCATCTCCTCGTGTACCAACTGTGATGTGTGCTACTTCATTCACACACTCCCACCCGTCGTCGACTATACGAGCCACGATAGCCATGATGCGGTCATCCCATACGACCTGCGTTTATGAATTAGTATTGCTTCGAAATAGTGTATAGGACAAATCAAATGACTTACTCTCTCCAGCATGACCTGGCATTCGCCTAGCTTGTTATCCCAGGGGTCGGCCTCTTCATGCATAGTGCTGTATTTCTGCCATAGCTCTGGATGTTGCTTGGAAGAAGCTCGGTGGATGAGGGTGACGTGGAATTCTGGCTGGACGCGGCGAGTCTCCTCGAGTGCGCGGTAGAATCTGGCCTTGTTGGAAGAGACACTGGCGAATGTTTCGTCGAGAGTATCCTTGATATCGTTCTTGCGGAGGGTGATTGAGATGTACTCTAGTGGTCGCTTCTTCTTTGTGGGCTGTGGCTGAAGTGACTAGTCCTCGATGTTAGTAAATAGTGCATTGTATTATGATGCAGCCCTGATACTCACATTCTCTTTGGAGCCCTTACTGTTGTTGTTGTTGTTCTTAGGTGCCCGTCCGACGTCATGTCTCAATGCCGGCTTGTAATCGCTCAATGCATAAGAAATAGCTTCGTCGAGACCATCGCTGGTTGGCATTGTAGTGAATAGCTTTGGGTACTGCGAGGAAAGCTGACCAACGATTGTCTCTAGATTCTGGCGGGAGTCCTGGGTAGGGTCAAGATCGATAGCAGAGTCAAACCCGTCATCGGGGGGTGCAGAGGTATCCAGCGGTTCGAATCGGTGTATGAAGCCTTCCATGATACCGACGACCTTATTCGCATCTGAGGCAGCCTGGATTGTCTGATGGTTATCACCGCGAGCAACAACTCGGTCTCGGGTAACCTGTCGAATCTGATCAAGAGTGTCGCGGTCATGCACGAAGTTCAGTGCGACAAGTCGAACATGTTCATGGGTAAGTTTGACATCATCTATAAGCTGTCTCCGCTCATGTCTCTGGGCATTATTTCGATCGGCAATAACAACTGGTTTAACTTCAAGCTGTGTCAAAACTTCTTTGGTGAATCGAGGTGGACGATTTTTGCCAGTGATGTTATCGTTTTGGACGTGGCCCCAGCCAAAAAGATGGCCAAGAGCAAGCGCAATAGTTGTTTTTCCACATCCAATGGTTGCAATTGGTACCAATATGACATTATTGCTCACATCCTCCGGTGGGCCTCCAAGCTCTGCGTATTCTTGGCGGATGATGTCCGAGCCCTTCATCTTGATCTCGTTGAGGAAATCGTTGCGTAGCTTGATAATGCCATGGTTCTGCTGATACTGTTTTCCTAGCTGAGAATTTGCCGCGAGACATCGTTTCACATACATGAGATAGTCCTCGGTGACTTTGACGTGCTTCTTGTAACGAGGGGGCCTTCCAGCAATCACAGCCTTCGTACACTCACGCCATTGTCTGTACATTAGATATGGCTCCTCAAACTTGTACTTGAAGAACCAGTCTGAATATGGACCAGTAGACTCTGTGCGAGATTTGCAGCGGATGACGAAGCCTTCTACATCACGACCTTGGTAGTTGCCGGTTTCCGCAACCTGTTCGAGAAAGGTTTTCACGGCATTGATATCCTCGATTACCAAGAAATCTGTCTTCTTGAAACCCCACTGAGCCGCGAAGGCCTGGACTTGTTGTCCGGAGTAGGTCATGAACTCTGGAAGATTGATATTGATACCGTGTAAGTAGAGTCCCGCGTCTTCTCCTCGGTAAGCTAGGATGTGCTCTTCAAAATCATCGTCACAAAGTTCGGCCACAGCAGTAGCATTTCTTCTTCTGAGCTCCCGGGCAAAGTCTTCTCGAGATTTACCAATCGCCTTCAGTTGCTTGTCGATCCATTTCTCGGCTGCTTTGGCGTGGCTTAATCCCCCCTTCCCACCACTGCCTGTCGAGTGCTTGCTACAGACAAGAAGGGTACCATCGTGGAGTCCACTGATGAAGACAATACATCCGTTCTCCTTGAGACTCAACTCGTAAGGCCCTTGGGTGTTGGTTTCGATGTTTCTCCATCTGGTCGCATTTACTTCTTCGGTGTTGAAGAACTTATCGTAACCACGGACAGCAATCTCGGGTTGACCATTTTCATTCTTGCTGGTGAAGAGGCCTCGTGCGTATGTTGGTAAGTCATCACGCTTGTAATCCCAGTCTTGGAATCGCCATGAGTTGACGACGATTTTTGCAGGGGATCCATCAACGTCGAAAGCCGTTCTCTTGCAACTGAAACCCTTCTTCGAACTTTTTGCCAAATGCTTCTTGGTGCTTCCGTCAAGATTTTGAATGAGGGTCTGGACTTGCTGTACGTCCTGGGCAGCGAAAGGAACATCTCCAAGGTCCGCCATAGTTGTCAATGTTGAGGTTTTTCGGCACAGTAAAAATGTTCTTGGAAAGATAGAAAACTGCCGTGTGGAAAAGTTGATTCCAGCCTTGAAGACTCGCTGGCTGAGAATGCCGTAAGACGTGGACATGCAGTGCAGAAGAAATAGCAGAATATTATGGATTTAAGTAGGGTAGAGTTACCTCTGTAGAGCAGGGCAGAGTAGTTCTTTGTTTATCTTCTGGGGCACTTTTCGGCCAACAGTTTGAAAGGCTGGTATCTTCCGATTCGCCTGCGTCACAAAAGAGTCACACCGAGAAAGTAGCTGAGACGAACGGCGGCGGTGGAGTGAATCCTTTTTGCAATGTCTCAAACAGGAAAGAACAGGCAAATTGCACCAAACTGTACCAAATTGCAGCAAATTGCAGCTTGGTATGTGCTCAGGGCTGATGATGGCTGGTACGGCTGTTTGCCTTCTACAGCAAATAAGATCGTACTGCGGAGGGCGGCAAGGGTGGGCCCGCAACCTAGAAAAGAACGTCACAAAAGTAAAGGCACAGGAGTCAGGACAGCGTAACAGCTTCTGCTGTCGTCGTCGTCGATATAATATTTAATATACAATATGTAATATTTAATATCGAATTTTTTAAAAGAGTAGGCTCTAACAGATATTTTAATCAGACCGATAGATTTCCTATTATTGTAGGAGCCGTGCAAATGTTTCCAGAATTCAAGTCTTGTATGTACTTCGTATATGGATTTGGTGCATTTGGTGTGTGAGCAATGTCGGGCATTCGGTCACATGCGGCCGCTTGGTGGGAAAAAAAGTTACAGTCACTCTCAACTTGGCCTTGACATCAACATATTCTATATTCCATATTCCTGCACAGGCCCATAAATAAATACCATCAAGGCTCGCCAGGCAGATTCGAATTCCACACCATGTCGCAAACACAGCCCAATCCCTTCCTCCTAGCTGCCGACAACTCTTCTGAACTTCTACCTCTCCTCAGATTGAACCCCTCATTGGCCTCTGCTCAAGATGAGCACGGATACTCCTTAATGCACGCTGCTGCCTCCTACAACCACCTAGATCTCCTGCGGGCGCTCGTCAACGAATTTGGTGTCGACGTCAACCTGAAAGATGAAGATGGAGACACAGCATTATTTGTTACAGAAACGCTAGAGTGTGCGAAAGTGTTGGTTGAAGAGCTGCACGCGAATTTCAAGATCAGAAGTGTAGAAGATGCACTTACGGCGCGCGAGAGAATTGAACAAGAGGGCGAATTCACCGAAGTTGCAGTCTACCTGCGCATAAAAGAACTCGAAGCCGAGGGAGCTGGTACAAGGCCGAATGGGACGGGGCACTCGGACACAGCTACCTCACAGCCACCACCTCTTGTGCCCGAAGGATTACAAGTCAATATCGGTACTATGAACCCGGAAGAAGAGCTAGGAGAAGTTGTCGATCCAGACTTCAGACGGCGCATTGAAGAATTAGCCGCGCGGGACGATTTCCAAACAACAGAAGGCCAGGAACGGCTAAGAGATCTTGTTACTGAGGCTTTACGGGGCGAGATGGGACAGAGTCGCGAAGTACGCCAAAGGACCGAATGATATTATTTCTAGGATACCTCCCAAAGGACGTACTCGTTTGAAGCATCAGGCACTTTTAATATGGTGGAATTCTTTCCCTCGCCGTCCCAGGTTGCGCCAAAACTGCCGACATAGTATGAGAGCCATGATTTCCTTGGTATCGCCAATAGGATCTGTACAAAGGTTTTGTGAGCCCAGAATGGAGAGATAAATCCGGTCCATGTGACCTTGACAAGATTATCTGTTGTGTCTGGATTTCCGGGAGGTGTATAGCGGGATAGGAAGGGATCGATTTTGTCAGTCGACTTAACTCTGGGACTATCTAGTGACACCAGTGATAACCACTCGTGCATCTCCACGGCAAATTCTTGAAAGTCCGCGCCATAATTGCCATTGGTTTCAACAGTAGGCTTGAGCAAGGGCATCTTGACCTCGATGTCATGCAAGATTCTGGGAGAGCAAACCACTTTGTGTGGATAATGTGGTGCCAATGGGTCAGATTCTAGGACTGATGACCTGGTCAGTATGGTGGAAATAGCTTGACTTTATGGAACGTCAAAGAATCATACCTGTAGCTCCTAGATCGCAGAACAACCACGTGACGGGTGTGGTGAGAACGTTTTTAAAGGCATATACGATTCGATCGAACCCTTTCTTGCCCTTCAGCATGGATGGTAGGCGTAGATTTAACTCAACAACTGTGTGATGCTTAGCCATGTACCCCTTGAAGCAAGAGTAAACGTACTCCACCGAGGACGATGTTCCCTCTTTCCCTTAACTCCTTCCGGTTTACCCACCAGCCCCGATCTCTCGTAGGTCTCCTTGTCTAAATGCAAAGTCAGGATGCCTATCAAGGTTAGTTAGCGCGCATAGGGTAGTCGCGGCATCGAAGAATTACCTTCACTCAAAGAAAAGACATTGTCAACACCAATGCGTCCCTCAGATAGCATCAATACATTGCCTAGCATTTCGTAAGCCTCTGTAGGTATAAAACCAGTGGAGCCGTCACCAGCTGAAATGATATTACCTTTCTTGATGTATTCTGTAAAAAAATCTCCCTCCACCAACATCTGTAAAGGTAAGATGACTCGACTGTAAACCGGACTTCGACTGTCCGCAAAGATCTCCTTCTCCATAATCTCATACAACTCTTTCGGCAGTATCATTTCCACCTTGTTGATGAATTGATGATCGAGAATATTGGCGAATGGCTTCCGTTTTGTGGGTGGCTGTTTAGGGTCTACATGGCCTATCTTACCATGTGTCACATAGCATTTCTGCTCATGCTTGGTATCCTTGGGGAAATTCCACATCTTGATATCTAGGCAAAGGAGTTGTCGAGGCGTGATGGAGCTCGAGATTCTGCACCAGCCTCATCCATATTTTAATATGCTACCGAAAAAGTTCTAGCTCGAATAAAGTCAAGTGGCAGGGATTGTTGCACGCTAGTGGGTCCCTTGGAATAATTTTGGAGGGGCACTTTTCAGAGGAGTCATGCCGTGAGACGAACGATATTAGGAAAACGGTAAAGTTTGAAATCTCGTCTTCAATAACACGGCTCTGACTCATATAATAGTCTCAGTGCGGGATTTAAGGCTCAGGATAGCATTCTTACGGATACTTCCAAAAAAGTCCATCTCAAGCACCAATTCTGCTACCTTGTTCCGTCCTCGACCTAGGGCCCAAGAATTTGGAGTATCTCCGCCCGAGATCTTTACATGGGAGAACGGTCTAAGTGAGCCAGGCATTAAGAGTCAACCGTTTGGCTTGAGAAGGTCTGGCTGGAGCCTCAGCTACGGCTGTACCGCAACATGAAGTTCCTTGTAAGATTTACCCAATCACACGAGACATTTCGCCTTGCAGAGATACAAGCACTGGCAGATCTCGAGAATATTGATTTAGGAGTCATTTCTTACAGTCCAGAGGTACGTCGCAACTACGATGAGCAGTTTTCTGTGATACCTTGGCTGAGTTTCCACAGTCACCATTTTGCATCGTGGATCTTTCTTCGCCAGAAACTGCAGCCAAGCTCATTCGTAGAAGCATTTTAACAAAAGCAATCTATGAACTATGGGGCACAGGTTCCACCTATGCCGAACTTCATGAGGATATAAAGTCTCATACACAGGAATTATGGCCTGCATATAAGACTTGCTCTTTCAAATTTTCCCTGGACTGTTACCAAAATTCCAGGACCATCGCGGAGCAGCGTGAACTTATCAACAGTTTTCGATTTCTTGGATTCGAAGGACCAATTAAAATGAAAGGACCAGACGAGGAGTTCTGCATCTCGGAAGAATGGCGGCTCGATGCGGCAGCACTTGGTGTTAAATCCCCAGAAAAGGTTTACTTTGGAAGATCCATTGGCAGTAGTGATCGCGATATTGTAGGAAAGTATGATCTGAAGAAGCGGAAGTATATTAGCACAACCTCCATGGACTCAGAACTGGCTCTAGTCACGGCGAATCTCACGTTGGCAGCGCCGGGGAAGTTGTTCTACGATCCTTTTGTTGGTACCGGCAGTTTCCCCATTGCATGTGCGCATTTTGGTGCTCTTGCGTTTGGTAGTGATATCGATGGACGAAGTATTCGAGGGAAAGAGAAACGTAACCTTCTGTCCAACTTCGTTCAATACGGTCTCACAAATCAATTTGGAGACTCATTTGTTGCAGATCTTACCAACACTCCGCTCAGGGCTGGCCGGTTATTTGACGGCATAGTGTGCGATCCTCCTTATGGCGTTCGAGAGGGATTAAAAGTACTTGGGAATAGGGATCCTACCAAAACAAGGGGGCCAATTATCAAGGAGGGCGAAACACTTCCTCATCATTTGTATGTACCCTGCTACCTGGCTGCAAACCGCCGAACTAATGAAACATTAGGCATGATTCGTATGTCCCACCGAAGAAACCATACTCATTCCTCGCCATGTTGGACGACATCCTAGATTTCGCGACCCTCTCATTAGTTGATGGTGGCCGATTATCTTTCTGGATGCCAACGGCAAATGACCAGGACCAAGAAATCAAAGTTCCTACTCATCCTTGCTTGCGTATAACGAGCGTATGTACTCAGGCCTTTAATAAATGTAAGATACATTTAACCAGTCTACTTTTCATTTTCGTCCATACTGATGGTCTCAAAGGGTCGAGAAGACTTATAACTTACCAGCGAATACCCGACTCGGAAGTTGATCCGGAACGCATTCGTGAAAGAGCTGCAAGAGACACGGGCATTACAGCTGATGAACTGAATCCTTTCAGGAAAGGATACTTCCAAGGCTTCAAGTTCGAGGAATCAGCAGAAGCTCAGTCATGACATAAACCGCACAACTTTATGCCTCGGGGCAAATGATGAAGTGATACCCAGTAGTCATAAATATAACCTCACTGAGACCACTTGCAAAGTGGATTCTTTTACGAACCTACAGGAGTGGTGCTTCCAGCGAACCTGGACAGTGTTAGGCTGAGCATATGCCTCTAGATCTTCAGAGCCGTAGTTGTGTCCGAGAAATGCGTGTGTAGATGGACAATGCGGTGAGATTACCTACATGTGCTTCTGAGGACCATAGCTCGGTGCAGAATTCCGACTTTCGAGATGTATGATTGGAATACAGAGATCTAGCATCACTGACGAGCCGGATGTGATATTGAGCAGGACATAACATGTTATCACAACTTGGGCACTATAACTAGTGGTATTTTGATGGTTGTTGAATGACAAGAAAAGCAATTATAAGCAACCTAGACTCTTTGTTTTGCATATCCTGTGTATGACTTATTTTCACATCGATGAGAGCTTCTACTTATAGCCAGTTCTAATCATCTCTTCTCGGACCAGTCGTTATTGCGAGGCCAAATAATAAATATGATTTTTATCATCTTTTCTAATTTCACCCAATGTCGATTACTATGGCTGATCGAAACTTTCAATAAACTAATACCTTTTCCTCTCCATCCTTAGATCATTAATCAGAATATACAGATTCGGTATATATATTACTACCTCCGTATCAAGGAGGTTTCACTCGAGATTTCCAACGCCGGTCATTCTACCTCGTGAAGCTACCAGATAAACTTCCAAAACCTTCCTACCATCATTCTCAACCCCCCTAACTTAAGCGAGCCCTACAAAGCGATCGTTCCCCATCGCCCCACCACACAACCATCTTTCACTCTCACCTTCCCCAAGGGCTCTCCATCATTGGCTCACCCCACTCCATTAAGTCAAAACCTCAAATTCTTATCAGCTTATCGCCGTGCAGAAAAAATAAATAAAAAAAGTTCCTCCCCCAAACTCCTCCCTCCCCCAAAAGAGTACATCCTCACCCAATTCCCACACTCGCACACAGCAAAAAGAATGAATAGATGATCACGTGATCTAGCGGCACTCAGTTTCTAAATTGCTTGTTAGTTGTATATTCACTGAATGATGAACAAGTTAAGAACTTACCGATCTGAGGACCTCCGGGTTATGAGCCCGGCGCGCTTCCGCTGCGCCATGCCGCTGTTGAGGCTGGATACTGGTCTGTTTGATGCAGGGCTGTGTGGTATTTGAGTTTATATTAACAGGAAAAGTGAATGAAGTGAATGGGAAGAGCTGGTGGGGGACGACATTCGGCAGGGGTGGGTGTGTGAATTTTGAGTCGGTTCGTGTTGAGTTCAGGTTGGGTGGGTCGGCCCGTTATTTGGTGATGTGTGTGACCGAACTAGTGGACGTTGGTACGGACCATATAGCTGGTGGTTTGTGGCTTCATGGGCTGACTTGAGGTGGCATTGGTGGGTTTGAATCCGGTGATACTAGATGGAGTTTTTGCAAGTGTCTATGAAGGAGATCAATGATTTGCTCGAGCCCAAAAGACCCGAGCCTCATATGCAGTGCAACCAGATGACTACTCTTGTCACATGGCTTGTAGATATGGAATGGATGTGATCTTTAAAAATGACGAAAATTTCTACCCAGCTGCTATTTTCTTTGCTGCTCCATAGCCATTTCCTCGAAAAATGATAAGATAGTATCCTCCCTCATGGTATCCTGCTGTAATCATAGCCACATGCCCGCCCAATATCCGTTCTATGTCTCTCGCGATAAAATCCCACCCACCAAATGGCCCAAAATAACGTTACTTTACCCAGCTTTGCCATGACACACAATGAATCTAAATTGGGGCACCTTCCTCAACCGTATCTCATCAAGATCCAACCATACTCCTGTATTTAGACCCCATACTCTCCTCCCAACTGTCCACTACAGCACGCGCTGCCCCAGCCGCAATCGTATCGGTCCCGTCACCTAAGCCCTTAGTCACTTCCTCCATAAACGCATCAATGGTCATAGTAGTCTTCGACTTCTCTGGTTTGTTGTCATCCGGATCCGTTCTTTCCCTGTGCAGATCCGTCGCGACCTGAGGAGGAACAATCTCCACAATTTTCACCCTATCGTTTTGCGGGCCTTTCTGAAATTGCGTACGAAGGTTTGTGGTGAAGAAATGCACCCAAGCCTTTGTCCCATTGTAGACCGGATTGATCACAGAGAAAGGATTGAATCCTAATATCGAGCTGACATTGATAACCACACCGCGCTTTCCATCTGGCAACGAAGTGAAGTGAGGAAGAAGGCCTACGACTAGATGCATCGGCCCTCGGATGTTGATATTGATTTCCTGATCAGCCTTGGCCAAGTCAAAGCCGTAGTCTTTACCGCCAGATCCGGGAAACTCGAATGGTCGTTGAACACCAGCATTGTTGATTAAGCAATTCAATTCTGGATGTTCTTTGGTAATTTTCTCAACGAATGAGGAGATAGACGGAATATCACCAGTATCGATGACATAATATGCTGTAGCTCCAATCTCTTTCACTGTCTCTTGCAATTTGGATTCTGTTCGACCTGCGATTATGACCTTCTTGCCGCGGGAAATGAGGAATTGGGCAAGAGCCTTCCCGATGCCACCACCACCACCCGTGATGAGTGCGGTGTCAATGTGATCAACTGTGGACGCTGACATGTTAACAAAATGATGTGAGGGACGGACTTGAAGCTGTGGATTTAGCAATGATGTGAATGTATATGGTTTCAATTTCCAATGCCTCCGTACTTCAATGGATTGTAGGTACCTATATACTAAAGAAACAACGTTGGAAATGCAAATAGAAGATTAGGTGAATGATGCAATAAATTTAGCCGGAAACTGGGAACGACGTCATGATAAATCCCGGGTTCATGAATTTCGGTGCACTAGTTCCATTGATTTAAGGGAGTGGCGTATTATAAATATAGAGATAATGACGGGTCTAGAGCCCTGGCGAGTGATTGTGAGTTCACGAGAGCAAGCTGAATGCAACGCCGCCAACCTATGCGCGCCTTTAGACAACGCCTTCAAAGTAGAAGAGGTGGGTTTCTTGTTATTTGAGAGGTTCTTTTCCTCTAAGATGCAAAGGCTAGATTTCATAGAGCGCCTCGACTCTCTCATTCCAAATACTGGAGCTCTCCGGTGCTCCTTTCGGACGCAAACCCCAAATCCAAATACTTCTTTCGCTTAAACGAAGACAGCAAATTTTAGAGGTCGGAAAGCATGGATAGGAATAGAAAGGGTAGTGAGTGTAAGAGAAGTGAAATGAGAAGGTCCCGATGCCTCACTAATGGCAGGAACCGTATTTGGAATCCTTAGCACACCAGGCCAACCCTAGGCATATTCGGCCATGTGGTTGGCGACACATATATGTGCCATGAAGGATATTTGAGTGCAAGGAGACTCTTAGCCAAGCGAACCTCTATGCATCTTGATAGGAGGGATAAAATGATTGCTCTTGAGCTGGTAGGTCTTCGCGCATGAAACTTCTGGTATCATATGCCGTCCACTTCAGTCGCACCCATGGACTATTTGTGAATTAGAAACGTAGAACCATAAGCAACAGCATGCGAAGATGACAAGAAACGTGAAAATATAAGTCGATCGAAAGAGTTGAAAAGCGCCCTTGTATTCATGGTCCATGATCTCGCCTACTGTAGCAGATTCATTGTTACCATCGTTGTTATCCACCCGTCCGAACGCCACTGACATCCACAACTCCAGAGTAATGATCCGTTCCCATCGTCCTTCGGTTGTAGCTCCATCTGCCTCATACACCTATTGCTTGATGAGAGGATCGCCGTATTTCTTCGCTATTGCAGCAGTTAGCACCTTTACGACACTACATCTCCCCCTTCTTGGAAGAACCTACCCCCATCCCAGTTCTTATCAATCAGACTGTCATAAGCCCTGTCATATTCCTCTCTAAACTTCTTTGTGTTCCATGAACTGCCTGGCGCGCCATGATTAATCTTGCTAGAATCATTTGTCTTTGAAGGAGTGGTGGCAGGAGTCTCGGAGAAGCCGTTGTGGTTAAAGGTCATATCGGGTGGCGATTCAGGCATGTCCATGTTGGCGTCCATGTTGATATCCTCCTGAACGTCCTCTGTGGTAGGTGTTTGTTGTTGTTGATCGGCTGTGAGATGGTAAGCTGTTGAATTCTCGAAGACAAAGACTTCTGGAATGAAAGCTTACTTACCCGACATGATGGCAGATGATTAGCAGCAATTCTGATGTGATGCTATCAAGAACACAATGAATGTGGTGAGTAAGAGCTAGAAGTCAAAGCCGAATTTACTGTTTGGCTTGTTCAATGTCCGAAGGTTATCAAGGTGAAGCTCCCGCCGCTACGCCAAGCTCGCACCCCACAATAGGTTAAATTTAGTCTGTACTTCGTAGCGCAGGGAGGGAACTGTTTCCGCGTGCCTCTTGAAACCTAAAATTACACCCCTCGTACGCACTACCAAACGCAGTTGCTAGACCACAAAAACAGATTGTTTAACTACGGAGGTTGAAGTTTCTAGCAGAGGGACAAGCCCATCTCTACAGAATGAGCAAGAAAGCTGCAGTGCCCAGTGCCTGGGACGATGACTGGGAAAGCCAAGCTGACACCCTCGATTCAGCACCTCCGCCAAAAAAGGTGGTCGAAGACGAATCCAAGTTTTCCAAAGCAGAACGATTAGCAAGACACGCGGAGACTAATAAGAAGATCTGGGAATCTGCGTATGACTGCCACCTTTCTTTTATTTTCAACCTAATCTTTATTCACCAAGCAACAGCTGACGCGCACGCCCACCACAGACAAACTCCCGAAAATCCATCTGGACTTCCCTTTCTACCACCCAGTCTTTCGTCGCCAGTCCCGCTTGCTACCCCCTTCAAAGCACCTCTTACCCTACTCTCCCGCAAGCCCGCTCCAAGAACCATAACGAAAGTCGATCCAGTGACCGGGAAAACCATAACAGTGGAAGCGGACGAGGAAGAAGAACCAGCTACTGCAGGACCTACCGCTGAAGAATTGCGCGAAAAAGCACAACGCGAGCTAGAAGAAAAGAAGAAACGATATGATGAAGCCAGGGCGAGGATATTAGGAGCGCCAAGTCCTAGTCCGGGAGGAAGTGGTAGTGGGAGAGGAGGGAGTGGAGGAAATAGTCCGAGAAATGGGACGCCGACACCGCCATATGGGGAAGAGAGGGGTAAGGGAAGAGGAAGGGGCAGGGGGAATGTTGATAGGAGGTCTGATAGCAGGAATGGAACGAGGGAGCTCTTCGATCCCAATTACACACCCAAGCCAGCAAGCGTCGCAATACAGAAAGGCCTGAGGAGTGGAGAGGGATCACGATCAGGATCAGGACGGTCTACACCAATGCAACGCGAAGAAGAACAGATTATTCGACCACCAAGAGGGCCAGACGCAACCGGTAAAGGATTTGGATTTGCAAATAGGGGTGGTAAAACAAGTTGATTTTTCTGCTCTAGATTTATCAACTACCAGCCTCCGCCAATTTTACTGGCTATTTCTATTACTCTCTCAGTATCGCCGGCATTCTTGCCAACATCACTGACAACTTCTCGATAAGTCGTATATACCAATCTTTCCAGGTCCAAACCTGTGGTAGTCGCCCAATGCGACAGGGTATCTTTAATATATGAAGGAGAAATGCCTTCTACTATATCTTTCTGCTCATTTGGACTCGGAGGCTCCGAACTCTCATCCGAAGAGAAGTATGCCTCGTCAACCTGGGCCAACCATATCTTCTGTTCTTGAGGGCCAGGCTTTACTTCCCCTTCAAGACGCCCGCTATTTACCGGATCATCAACTTTGATCTGGCCACCTCCATTAGTGCAGCCTCCTGGGCATGCCATGACCTCGACATATGCATAGTCAGGTCCCGTGCTCTTCCCATTTGGACGTCTAGCACTTCCAATAGGCTTGCCACCAGGCATCCGAGAAGGTCTCGCAGGCTTCAGTCGGCGAACTAGATTCTGTATGTTTCTGAATCCGTAATATCGAGCAGCTTTCAGCAATACCTCGCCGTTCTCAGCCACGACGCTGTACTCGACAACATCAGCATTCCGACCCTTTGTCGTTTGAACGGATGCCCCTTGGTGCTTAGATGCAAAGTATTGAAGGATATAGTGAAGGTTGCCGCCAGAGGAACCAGCTTCACGATTACCATTTCCCGTGCCTCGTCGCTTGGTCGGGAAGAGGAAAGAATCTAATACTGGATCCGGAAATGGTATTCGCGAGGATGACGGAAGTGGTGTTCGAGGCAGCTGGGAGAAATCGATCCCTCTGGAATCTGCGAGCATGAGTAGCTCCTTACTTGTGATAACAGAATCTACATCTCGAACACCCCGGGTGCCTGTTCCCTCCCATGCTGCATCTGTCAATTCTTCTCGACTCGCCTCTAATTTTTTGTCAAAACATGGCATGACCGCGACATGAAATATCCTATCTGGAGAAATACCAAGCTTGCGACTCAGTGTTGTTTTAACTAGCGTGCCCGTTAATGCTTGTGGTGATTTCATCCGTGATAAATGTGGCAAAATGTGTGGATGCGTCTTCTCCGCGTAGCAAATCCATCCCGGACATGAAGAAGTTAGAATTGGCTTCTTAGGCGCTTCTCCGCCATCTAATGAAGCCATGACTTCTTCAGCCCCTAACACCAGACATGCCTCTCGAGCAATATTTGTGTCTACCACCCACTGAAATGCATTCCGGTATACAGCCCTGTTCTTGATTCCCTTCGGCCCACTAAGTAGGTGTTCGATCATGTACCCCGCTTCGCGTTCCGTGACCCCAAATGTAGCTGCGATACTCGCCCTCGACTGTGGGCTGACACTTGCAACGTATATCTTCCCACCCTGCTCAACTCCGTCTACACTAACACCCCCGCTTGTGGCATTACCCCGCAGTCGAAGCCCTGGTGCAGAGTCCAGTTCTTGTAACACTTCGGCATGAGATTGTAAGGACACTAATACGGCTTCGGCAGATGTAACACATCCTGAGCAGGCGAGACAATCCGTTAGGGAGATCTGAGCTGGAGGTAAATCCGAAGGTAGAGGGGCGTCGGTGTTAAAAGATATTTCAAATTCCTAGAGCATTGTTAGAATTTGACGCAGAAAGGGAAAGATAATACAAACATTGTCTGCAGTAGATTTCTTTGCTGCAGGTAGCGTCTCAACAGGCTTTATGCACGCGACACCTGGAGAGATGAAATCGTTCAGATCGTCTGCAGAGAGAATCGCACTCATGATGCAGAAGTCGGCGAACGCACAATGCGCGGGGCTTTGCAAGATGTCGTTTCTTATAATAAGACAGAAATTAGTGACAATGTTAAAGAAAGTAGTTCTGCAAGCCTTTTTAAATTTTCTGCTTTGGGGATTCCTCCGCGGGAATGTATGGTTTTGGAATATCGGAAAAAGAAAGTCGAACTTTTGGATGACTGATTTACAATCAGCGCTGAGATAATTCGCTGGATTTCCTGCGAGGATCGGAGGATGGAGATGGTGGCGTTGACAGGGGTCTCCGGTTCCAGCCCCGCGCTAGCACGATTAGCAGCTTGTTGTTGCCTTATGACCTGCGCCGAGTTAATCAAATGACGTATCCGCAGGTTGCAGACGGGATTGTGAGATGGGACGAAATAAAAAGCTGTTTGTCCCGCAATTGAAAGTATAAAGAGCTCTAAGAATTGCAATTCATCTTGGCAAAATCAGAGCTTCTTTCTGTCAAAACTCTAATATACCTCCATATACCATTCGAAACATATCAACCCCTCTACTAGATACAACATGGATGTGAGTTCGATGAAGCAGGAGGTTGTTGGCTAGTCAATTGACATGTATAGGTCTACTACTCTTACACATACGGCACAGCAGGATGGCTCGCATTGCAAGCAGCTCCATTGATAATATCACCGACTATCATTATAACAATGCTAGCACCGGAGGTGCGAGAGGCGACAGGTAGGCTTCTCCAAATCGTATCATAGACATACTTCTGACATTGACTAGTCCTTGAGGAGTATTTCTCTCGTTCATTGGGCATAACTCTCCTTACACTTGGGATAATGGTTGTCCTGCTCACCGGATCCGTACCTCTCACTTCCTCCATTTCGGATAGTAAGTCAAGCAAAACTCTCTTCAATATTCGTTCCATCTAACAGTCTCTCCAGCAACCAATGCAGGAGTTACAACCGAGGCGAACGATCCTAAAGCCCCCTACGCCGTGCCAACCCTTACCATTAGCACAATATACCACGGTGCAATGGCATTCTTCTGCTACGCTCGATACGTCACCGTGGGAGCGGCCTCGTTTGCGCTGGGTTCGTTGGGCTTTGGCGCCTTGTTTGCAATTGGTGGATGGTGTATATTATTCGGTACTGTGAGTGGAAGGATTAGTAGGAAGACTGGAGCGGATAAGAGAACTAGTAATTTCCCATTCGGCAACAGCGAGTCGGCGAGCGCAAAGAAGAGAGCTGCTAAGAGAGCGTAAAATTATGGGAGCCCGTTCAATTGATCAGTCGAGCAGCGTATATGCTGAGAAAAGTAGCGACTTTTGCTTCATTCTGAGAAGAATGCTTGCATAAAAATAGCGCACAAGAAGATGATTCATAAAATGCTTAGAATGCTGTCATGTTCACGAAAATCACAAATTGTAAAATTGTCTGATCGTTCAATCAAGTCCATAAAGAAATTCCAAGTAAATACAAGTGATTAACGTGCTGGCGGACTGTGGTGACAAAGAGTTTCGTAATCTACATCGTCGGCATTAATCGTAATGTCGCATGCAGGAACAGACGGCGTGAAACGGCTTTAACAATTGTTATCTCCCCGCGCAGGTACCGCGCTCCTAACCATCCTTGACCGGCCGAGAGGTCAAAGTTGTCCCGTCTCCGCAATCAGCAGAAATGCAGAAATGTAGAATTTTGTCCGAAGCAGTAAGGAATAAAGCTTATTTCCGATTATCGTACCATGCCCGTGGACGAAAGAATATTGACGTCTGTTTGGGAAGCCGTCACTGATGGCATTCCGAGATTCTTCAATGTGGGGTGTACACACGGATTTAATGTACTTAGTACGGTAAAGTAAAGAATAGAGAGTGAGTTGTGTATAAATAGGAAGGACGTCTTTCCCTCGGATTTTCTTTCCATCATTCCATCAACATCATAGATTTTCTAGTTCTCCAATCAATACCCCACTACCCCTCCACAGCTTCATTCTGTACAACCTAGGTGCAACCACAAAAAGCATAGACGAAATGGTTCAATTACTTGGAAAAGATCTTGGCACCACTGGCTACGGACTGATGGGCATGTGTCCCATACCAAGACACTCATCGATTATAGCTAGCTAACTCATTTGTTAATAGGTCTAACGTGGCGTCCAAACCCTCAGCCCGTAGAAGACTCGATCAAGGCTATGAAAGCCGCCCTTGACGCTGGGTGTAACTTCTGGAACGGCGGCGAGTTTTATGGAACTCCAGAATACAACAGTCTGCACCTCCTCGAAAAGTACTTCACCAAATACCCAGAGGATGCCGACAAGGTTGTCCTCAGTATCAAGGGGGGGCTCAATGCAAAGACTATGGCCCCAGATGGCAGTCCTGAAGGCGTGCGACGATCTGTGGATAATGTCCTTAAACTGCTGAATGGAAAGAAGAAGCTTGATATTTTTGAATGCGCAAGAGTGGATAAGAACACGCCTATTGAGACGACCATGAAGGTTTTAGAAGAGGAATATGTTAAGACTGGAAAGTTGGGAGGCATCTCCTTGAGCGAAGTTGGTCCGGTTACGATTCAGAAGGCGGCAAAGGCCACGAAGATTGTGGCTGTGGAGGTTGAAGTTTCTCTTACTGCTATCGATGTCTTCCAGAATGGGGTCGCCAAGGCCTGTGCTGAGAATGATATCCTGATGGTTGCGTATGTGATTCCACTGGAGCTATTCTGGAAAACTACTGACAACGAATAGTTACTCGCCACTCGGACGAGGATTGTTGACTGGCGACATCCAAAAACCTGAGGACCTTCCGGAAGGAGATTTCCGCAAACACCTACCCAGATTCTCCAAGGAAAACTTCGACAACAACATGAAGCTAGTCAACGAAGTCAATAAGCTTGCAAAAGATAAGGGATGCACTGGTGCTCAAATTGCTGTCAACTGGGTCAAGCACATGTCAAAGAAAGATGGTAACCCAGAGATTATTCCAATTCCAGGAGCAACCAAGGTCGAGCGCATCTTGGAAAATACCAAAGAGGTTTCTCTCAGCGCTAACGACATGGAGGAATTGGATTCGATTTTGAAGCAATTCCCAATTGTTGGCGATAGATATGACGCTAATATCATGAAGCATTCGGAGGTATAAATTCTTAGAAGACACAGGATTAGCATTTGAGAGAAGACGAAGTAGACCAGATAGAATCAGAAACAACATTGCGCCGCTCAGAATATTTGTGTAATGTGTGATAGTCGACCTTAGGTCGCAATTAAGCAACCATCCGAATTGCAGAACTCGAAGGTTATTCATCATTGTGCGGTAGAGAAAGAAACTTGGTGGAACGAGGATAATAATCTTACCTCCGACGTGCGGCAGTGTGTCATTGACGCTGAAGAGCAACTATCGCAACTATCTTATGTTGGTCAAGACATTGCCGGTGATATACTGCGAGACTGCTAAATGAAAGCAGAAAGAAGGTATATCTCTGCAATACTCGGCAAGAAGGTTGTGCTGCAGCGAAACTACAATTTATCACATTGTTGTAAGAGAGAGTTTGTGGAAGACACAAAATTTTTGTGGTACTGCAAGGCTAGAACAATAGTTGCAGCAACCTTAGCTAAGCTAAGCTCTAAGGTACGGTAACTTCCGAAGCCTTATGCTTGTAGGTGCTCTGTCGCTTCTTGTAAGCCGTCGCAACAACGAAATGAAACGTGATGCTCCCAAAACCACCTTGATGGAGTAGTGGATGAAGCAATTCACCATTGATTTGTGCTCATCTCGTTGGCTTTTTATATTGATTTTTAACTGGTCGGCTCCCTATTCATTCATCGATTCACCTTTCAATTGACCAACATGGTCGACAACGACTCACCACCGGGATCTCCCCTCTCGGATCTCTCCTCAGACGCTTTCGACGTTGACGACGAAAATGACCAAGTGGGTGCAGACACTCTCATGCCTCCGGCTAAAAGGCAAAAGCTTGGAGTAGACGCTTCTTTACATGCCACTGCGACGGCTCACAATGCGAAACTGCAGCATATTGAGCTTTCGTCTGATAGCGATGGTGATATCCCGGATTCGCCCAATGCGCGCCTCGAAGAAGAGGATCTCCATGAGCAAACCACTGTTTGTGGTTGGGTTGGGTGTGATGCGGGAGATTTGGGAAATATGGATAGATTGGTGACGCACATACATGATGATCATATTGATTCGAGGACTAAGAGATACACTTGCGAATGGATCGGCTGTCCTAGGAAAGGACAAGGGCAAGCAAGCGGTTATGCATTGAAAGCGCATATGAGAGGTCACACGGGAGAAAAGCCATTCGGTTGCACTTTGCCTGGTGAGTTAAATAACGACACTCACCAATAACCCAACTGACAATATTGCAGAGTGCGATCGCGCCTTCACACGTTCTGATGCCCTCACAAAACATATGCGCACAGTGCACGAGAGCGATGTTCTTCGCGTTTCCGATGCCATGCCAAAACACATGCAAGACCATGGTAGACTAGCTCCTCGCACGAAGATTGTCCTAAAACGACATCCAGATCGAAGTCCGGTCGCAGGCGCGCAAATCTCACCTGTTGTTGATCCTTCATTATTGGCCGAATCATATCCTCCTGAACTTGGTATTACTGCAGAAGAAGAAGCAAGGGGACCGGTTGAGCTTTGGAAATTACTACGAAAACAAATACAGTGGGCAGAAGAAGAAGCCGAGTCCTTAAAGAAGCAATGCGAATTTATGGAGGAGTTAAGGAAGAAAGAATGGCTGGAGAAGGAGGTCTTACTCGATCAAGTCATCAAAAACGAAATTAGCTGGCACGAACGGAGGCAAGAGGTTTTAGCAGGTCTTGCTAGGCTACCGACCGGCGACGCACTCCAGGCTGCTGTCACTAATTCTGGCATGTCGCACGATGGACGTGATTACACCCCTAATACGGCTATGTCTCCAACTGGCGGGACACCAGCCCTCTCTCCTGGGAATACAACCTCACAGATCCCACCGATACAGGAGGAGCAAACGGAGGCTGCTGCGGTTTTAGCTTCAATGGCTCAAGCCTGAAAGAGATTTCGATGTAATACTTAATAGGTTAATGAAATGGATGGAATATTAGGTGGGCAATCTGGCGTTGGTGGACCATTATACGATGGGGGCGTAGAGGATGTCTGGATTTAGAAAAACCTGTGTTATACTTCTCCGCCAAAATACCAACTTACTTCTTACTGCTCAGCTGCCGTCGTCGCCTGCATTGGCCCCTCCCACCTTTGCTTCCCCTCCCAGATCCTGGCCTTTGAACGTAGGAAGGATTCATTGCTACATTACTCTTTATCCAGCTGCTAGCTTCCCCTAGGTTGGTCTTGGTCGGGGAGCACTTAGTCCTTCTGTTTCGCTTTGTGTGCCTTGACTCTTGAATCAGTCTTAACTTTTTACACGGCGCTCTCCGAAGCAGACAGGCCATGCTGCGAAAAGGGTGCCATTCTCTTGGGATGCAGCACGGTGAGAAAGGAATCGTGAACTCACAGTCCCTTCTCATGGTGGAATTCCGAATATTTGGTATCAAGAGAAATGAACTAGATGCACGCATCCATTCACCTTGAAGCACTGGGTGGCATAGTTGCTTCCCATCCCGCATGCTGATCATCTTCATTTCAATCTCCCAAGGAGGAGGTGTAATAAGCAATGGACGGTAATCTCCAATTGAGTTCTACTTCTGATTAGGCTGTGGCACATGTTGATGAGTTGTGGATTCTGACTAAACGTGAAGATCGATTTCCATGCGGTCGCCGAGTTAGTTCTCACGACGGGGTACTCTGCTTGGAGTAATGTATCAACATTCTCTGGACACCTTTTCTGCTTGGGGTAGACTCGGGGCTTCCCATCTACAGCAATATGCCCCGCCATCAATCTAGCCACAGAGCAAACTCTTCAGGATCTCAATGTCAAAACGATTCTGGGCATGGAAAATAATAACCCTACGCTGGGAAACCTTTCGATCCATACTCATTAGACTAAGGACCTGCTGAGTCCCTCAACAGCTCGTTGGGATAGGGATTTCCATCCAACTAACTGTATTGGCTTTTCAGGAACTCTTTCCCATGATCAGGATTGAGTCCAAGAGGCTCTAATTTTCCAGGATATCAGGATAGCTTCAATAGCTCTCTGAGCCTCTGAAACGGACTGAGAGACTTACTGTTTCCCACCTGATGGTGATCTCGGGGCATCGATCTATTTTAAAAGGTATTTCGGCTTCTCTCCCGCTTGTACTCTATGGCAAGGGTCGACCAATGACAATACATGAAGCCAAAGAACAGGAAAGCAGAAAACCACGTCGAATCCGGTGGGTTTGGGCAAGTCAGCCCTTTGAGCTGTGGAGCAATTGTGTAACATAGTGGTGGGGACGACACCTGAACCGCTCACTAGCCATTCTACTTACAGCGAGGTTCCGCATAAGCATGCTCAAGCATGAGTCCCTCTAAGTGATCCAATCAAACTTATGATACAGGTCTGAGCTTATGCGAATCCGGCTTCCTCTATCAGTGCTTCTCCAATAGGACTTATGTATAATTATCTTGGCTTCTACCCCTGCTCGCGCGAAATCTACATTGAAGTACCGTTGGTAAGTTGGGATATGACTCTTTCGACTTTCCGTTCCTCGAATGATATTCCTGTTACAGCGAATTCTACCATCAGTTCGCCAGAACTTCGCTTCTAAATATATACCATTCATTATGAAGACTCACCTACAACATGTACGTCCTACGAGTGGTTTCCAAGTTTTAAAGCACGACTCTGATTTAGTACAGGATGCGATGGTCGACCATCAGGTGTTATCTCCCATTGCCATAGTTGGCGTGGGAAGTTTACCGCCTGCTACTAATCACAGGCTGGACGAGCCTGTCACAATTGTCGAGCCTACCTCTGAGACAACACGAAGCCGTTTTCGAACGTCCGTAATAATGGTTGGCCTCTGTGTACGCATCCCAATTGCGCAAGAAAGGTGTGATCTAACATGAGCAGGGGGCTATATTCCTCGCGGCACTTAACCAAACAACTGTAGCAACGACCATCCCAACAATTAGCAATGATCTCAAGTCTGCCTCTGGATATGCCTGGATTTCCGCTTCCTACTTTGTCGCAAACGGCGTGGCAGGCCCGATATGGTCCAAGTTTTCTGACATCTGGGGCCGCAAAGTCATTCTCCTTACCGCTGTTACGTTGTATTTCTGCTTTTCCATCATCTGTGCCGCGTCGCAGAGCATGCAAATGCTTATCGTCGGCCGCTCGCTCCAGGGAGCTGCTGGAGGAGCACTATTGCAAGTTGTCTATGCAACGATATCAGATATCTTTAGCATGCGGACCAGAACATTCTACTTAAGCCTCCTGCAGATGATGTGGGCGATTGCTGGTGGTCTTGGCCCTGTTGTAGGTGGCGTCTTTGCACAGTACGCCTCGTGGCGTTGGGTCTTCTGGATCAACCTCCCCATCTCATTTATTATATTCTTTCTATTGTGGGCGTTTTTGGATGTTCATAACCCAAAGACAGGTATCATTCCCGGGCTTCAAGCCGTGGACTGGTATGGGATATTTTCCATGCTTGCAGTCGTTGTTACATTACTCCTAGGGCTGAACTTTGGGGGCGACTTGGTGCCCTGGCGCTCGCCTTTGGTCATCTGTCTTCTGGTTGCCAGTGTCTTGATCACTCCTGTGTTTTTCCTGTGCGAAAGAAAAGCCAGATCTCCTATAGTGCCACTGGACATATTTGGTACAGTGTCTAATCTCATGGCTCTTGTCATTGGATTTGCGCATGATTGGGTAGGTTCCCGTTACAAGCCCTCCCATGGATTGTACTGAACCCTCTACTAACATTCCAAAATGTACAGGCGGTATTCTCCACCGAGTTTTACCTCCCCTTATACTTCCAAGCCGTCAAAAACGCGTCGCCACTTGAATCCGGACTTCGCATCGTACCCATCACTTGCACACAAGCGGTTGTTGGGATAGCAGCGGGTATCATTGTTCATAAATCAGGACGATACCTGGAACTGATTTGGGTTGGCGTTACACTCTTGGCGCTAGGAAACGGACTATACATCAACCTAAACGTTGCGTCTCCACTAGGCGCCATCATCGCATACCAGCTCGTGGCTGCTACAGGGGCAGGTCTACTCTTCCAACCACCTCTTATCGCACTCCAAGCGCTCGTTCCTCCACGAAAAACAGCTGCTGCAACAAGTGCGCTCGGGTTGGTCAGGAATCTCTCAACAAGTATAGCAATAGTCGTGGGCCATGTGGTGTTTTCACAACGGATGGATACACAGAGGAATAATCTACTTGATCATGGATCGTCGGGGAATCTGGCAGACAGTTTCTCTGGCTCATCTGCAGCTGCCAATGTCGCACTCATCAGTACGCTGTCGGACCCCGAGCTAAAGTTCACTGTGCAAACAGCATTTGCAAACTCTCTTAAGGGCGTATGGATACTTTGCACTTCAATGTGTATATGTGCAGTAATTGCGAGCTGTTTCGTATCTAGACAGGTGCTGAGTAAGGTGTACACAGAGCACCGGACAGGTCTGGATAACATATGATATTGATAGATAAATAACTTTGAAATATAACCAGATATATCACATATGCGCAGATAAGCACACTCGCTGGAGTATTGACAACAATTTGTGTTTACGAGTTGACACAATTTCTGTACCCCTATATGATACCACTCCTACAGTTGAATATCTATTCGCCTCCGCCCGAGTCGACAACCAAGCGGACGACAGTGATGATACACCTGGCATAGTCACTGTAGGCAGGCTAATGCGGAAGGCAACTAATAAGAGATGAACGTGAGAATTCATATCTAGAGAGGTGAGAAAACGAGCAAGCCTACTAGATAGGTACAGTGGACGTAGCAAGCAGGGAGCTGGAGTTGGTGAATAACGAGAGTGTCAATCTGAGAGCTTTCATCCTATTCTAAGAAGGGCTCAACATGCTAAGCTTTCTCCGCCGTCCATCGCCCGAAAACCAGGAGAGGGAGGGATATATAGATTGTGAGTCCTACATTTGTCTGTTTGTTGCAAGCCTTGCTTGATCGCAAGTACAAAAAAAAACGCCCCAGCAAAAAGGAAAAAGACGGGACAAAACACAAAAGACTTCGTAATAAGACGTATTGTATTGTAATGCTAATGCTCGTTCAAGGTGGACTCTCTCAAAGCTATCGCTGCTGCAACGGGTATAAAATGCGCAAAATCCAGCTCACTTCATAATTCATATACAACTCACTGCTTCCTCAACTCAACTCTGATAGTCACCTCCTTCCCATCAACACAATTTCCCACCGGCCTCGTACCATCCTCCAATTCCACCTCGCGCTTGACCAGTCGTCCCCCAGGATTTTGTTGCGATTCTGATTGAGCTTGCACGCTTTTCCTTCCCTCCGTCTTCACCTCATCATCTTCATCACCGTTGATATCCTCGAAGTCTTCGTACCCTGCGACTGGATCCCATTCTCCAGTTTCCCAGATCAGCCGCAGGTGCATTGGTTTGACGCTGAGTAATCTTGCTACAATTCCCTTGACTCTATATATATCGAATGAGTTGGGAATTTCCTTCTCCACGGCGTCGCCCGTCTGAGGTTTTTGGAGGGAGCGTGGAATAAGGAAAGTGAAATGAATCAGGCGTGACTGCAACGTTTCGGGATCGACTTTGGTTTTCTCTCGAACGACCTTTGGGGGATCGTGTAACTTGCATAGCTCATGATATCGCTTGTGCCGAGCAATCACAGCCTGCTCTTCGGAGTTTTGCGCCGCTTCTATTTCTTTGCCAATGAGTGAGAGGTAGAAGAGCTCTGCATTGGTTCGTTCCGCTGCAGTGATGTTGCTGAAATTTAGCGTTTTCAGATTACCGAGGCGGGCCACTGTTATCATGAATACTTTCTCTACGTCTGCAGATGCCTTTTCCCCATTTGCGGTGGGCTTCTCATAGAGTGGGTTGTGTGATAGTCGTAAGGATGTCATCCCAGGGAAGACGTACGCCAATGAGTCCACGAAAGTCCAGTCACTGATCTGGTTGTAGGACAAGTCAATATACCGTAAGTTCTTGCTGAAAACAGGCGTCGTATCTCGGATTTCATTTTCCTCGGCCGGTTTCTTTCCTCCGCCTGGACTGGTCACTGTCTCAATCAAGGAGATCATGTTTCCTTTGAGAAGTAGTGACTCTAAAGAAAGCAGCTTAGATAGTGGACTGATGTCTGCCAGTGTCTCAAACTGGTTATACTCCAGGGTCAGCGAAGTTAGACAGGTGTGCTTCACTGGCCACGTGAGTTTCTTGAAGCCATTTGAGGATGCAGCGAGAGTGGTTGTAAACTGGAATCCCTCCAAGAGACGACACAAGTCTATCCAGTCAATCAACGTCTCATCCAACTCCAGTGATTTGACATTGCTAAAGGCTTGCTGCTGTTGACAAACTTCTAACTCGACAGAGTCTATGTTCAAGCGGTTTCCACTAGATTGAACCATTAGCACTGCTCATCGTGAATCTTTGTGAGTCCTTACTTTAGTCTCAAGCTCTTCAATTTCTCCAACTGCATACATATCATACCGATTTGCTCCACACCTTCGAATAAGTTCCGGCTCAAGTCCAGCTCAACGATTTTAGGACAAACATCCTTCACTTTGCTTGATCCATTCTCAGCTCTGTTGATGCAAAGCCCATCTACCAAAACTACCTTCAACTCATCTACCTGGGCTTGTTGTTGTCTAATTTTCTCGAAACCAATCTCTTCTGCCACCTTTCCAGATATGACTATTTGCTTGTCCGCAGCCACAGAGTATGGAGCTGGTGTGCTGGTGGTACTTTGGGCTACATATTTGTGATAAACTGCCTCCACAAAACTCTGCTCAGGATCTGCCTTTCGAGTAGGTCTTACGAAGCTTGCTGCCGTTGGAGATCGACTCACACCTATTCAATTTTAGAAAGTGATCCAAAACCAAAGAAATGAACATACACTTAAAGAGTCCTTGACCATCATGCTTGCCACGCGAGGGATTATCCCACTCAACCCCAAGCCACTCTTTCGCAGTACCTTGGACTTCTCCAATATACCGAATAGTACACAACTGCCCCTCGAAAGACACACGTTGGCCAACCCGATAGTTGTGCGTCATTGTATCGTCGTCGAAGTTGCCTCGTAGCAGCCTTGTAAAAAGAGGCTGAAATCCAGCCGAACTTTTTTTCGCGATAACATCAACACATCCATCTTTATCTCTGGACCAACGCACCTTCCCAGCCCAGCAGAACAACCAATTTCACCAATTCAACCTACCTAGTCACCAAAAATGGATTACCAAAATCGCGCCGGTTCAAAGTTCGGTGGAGGAGGAGTAGCATCAACATCAGCGACTAATGCCGACCGAAGAGAGCGTCTCCGCAAACTCGCCCTCGAAACCATCGATCTCGACAAAGACCCCTACTTCTTCAAAAACCATGTCGGCTCCTTCGAATGTCGATTATGTCTTACGGTACATCAAAACGATGGATCCTACCTCGCACACACTCAAGGACGCAAGCATCAAACCAATCTTGCACGACGTGCCGCCCGCGAGCAGAAAGAAGGTCGCGCCGGCACCGACCCCATCACGGGTCTGCCGGTGGGAATGGTCGGCGCCCAAGTGAGTGTTCGCAAGAACATGGTCAAGATTGGACGGCCTGGATACAAGATTACGAAGACGAGAGATCCGGTGACGAGACAGCAGGGCTTGCTGTTCCAGCTGCAGTATCCTGAGATCGCGATGGATGTTCAGCCGAGGATTCGGTTCATGAGTGCCTACGAGCAGAAGGTGGAGGATCCGGATAAAGACTACCAATACATGCTGGTGGCGGCAGAGCCATACGAGACGTGCGGGTTCAAGTTGCAGGCAAGGGAAATCGATCGCTCCAACGATAGGTATTGGACTTGGTGGGATTCGGACCTGAAGGAGTTCTGGGTGCAGATTATGTTTAAGACAGAAAGAGAAGAAAGATACAGCGGTGTTCCGGGTTTGGCTCCAACTAGATAATGCTAAAACGAAGGCTATATGCGTAAAAAGGAGTTTATGGGACTTGGTAATAAGGGTATAATCTGTACTATAGCAAAAGAATGTCACATGGCGCAACGGTGAATAATAGCTGATGTATCAAGTCTTCGTGATTGAAGATTTTTGTGTCTTAAGTGGTACATTGTGTTTTTACCTTGTGTTCGCAACCATCACATTCAAAATGTAATTACATCCATAAAACCCCGTGCTAAAATATGTGAAGCCAGCCGTCCTGCTTCGAATCTGCACCCATCGAGAGAAAATCGGGAAAATATTACACCACGGGACTTGGGCCGTCTGTTAATAATATGTGGTGAGGACATGGCAGGTAGTGTTCTGCGAGATTGACCTTCGAGAAGGCCTCTGAGGACAACAAAACAGTAGCATCCTCCATCATACCGGGGAAGAATGTACATCTCCAGTCGAAACACATCACACATGTAGAGTTGGCCCACTAAATGTCTCTAATCAAGTTGCTTGAAATTCTCGAGGGCGATCACCGATAATTGGACTCGAATCTCTTGAAGGTATAGCCAATAAAAGGCAAGCTCATTTCTGGGACTTCCTCACGTGGTGCACCACCATTAGCAGCAGCGGCGGCTTTAAGATGCGTTGCGTTGTCAGTCTGATCGATTTCGTCGGTAGGGAAATATGTCGTATCAACATTTGATGTTAACTTCGGCTCGAAGGGTGCACGAATGCGCCGCAGGGTATCGAACTCAACACCGCGGAAGAATTTATGGCTCTTGATTTCGTCTGCGGATACTCGACCAAGACGGTTTTCGGTGTTACAAACAAGACTAAAAAGAGAATGGTGTTAGTCCAGTGACATAAGAAGTAAGAGCTTGCGAAATACATACCTTCGGATTAGGTTCTCGGCTTCAGGTCCGAGTTGAACATCCTCCGGGAAGTAAAGTGATTGCCGCCAATTGACAATCTTTCGATAAGTATCATGGGCGTCTTCGGCGCAGAAAGGAGGCCAGCCAACTTGGCACTCGAACATGATCGTCCCGAGACTCCACCAATCACAGTCATAGGAGTAGCCATGCCCACTGAAGATCTCTGGCGCAATGTAATCGGGAGTACCAACAGTTGAATATGCCATAACTCTGCGCGACTTCCTCCAGTCATTGATAGCACTTCGGTTGCTGACCGTAAGGTTGATCTGGTCAAGGTTCACCGAGTTTCGATCTCTTGGCTTGTTCGATTTCCCTGTAAGCAGTTGTTGATAGTATGAGTTGTCATGCAGTTTGTGGAAACCAGTTGAGAGTCCGAAATCAGTCAACTTGACGTGTCCACCACGATCAAGCAAGATGTTATCCGGTTTTATATCACTAATCCTAGTCAGTAACCGTGTACATAGTAGTGTAAGGTATAAGATATCCTTCTCAATCACTTCGCCAGACTTACCGATGGATGAAGCCCAATTTATGAACAGCCTCAATAGCCAAGACAATTTCTGCAATGTAGAACCGTGTGATATCTTCCGAGAAGATCTCATACTTGATAAGCATGGTCATAAGATCTCCTCCGGGTAAGAACTCCATCAACATGTAAAGGAAGTCGGCGTCTTGGAAAGTCGTGAACAGTTTAACGACCCAGGGACTGTCGGATTCGGCCAAGATATCTCTCTCAGCACGAACATGTGCCAATTGATCCTTCTTGAACATTTCGGTTTTGATTAAAGATTTCATGGCATAGACTTTGCCATCTTGTTTCTTCTGTACCAGCTTGACCTCACCAAATGCACCCTTTCCAATAATCTTCAAGGTGTTATAGTTGTCCGGTCGGTCTCTTGTTCGCAGGAACCTTAGATATTTGCCCTCTTGCTTTCCAGCATTTGACCAGGTCTGTTCGCGGCGAGATTGGGATTGGTTAGGATCGGCAAGTCGTTGCTCCATCTCAGATTGTCTATCATGAAGAACAGTTAGTAAGAGTTTGAAACGGTACAAGACCTTCAGAAATCCTTACCTAACATTGCGGTCTCTGGCTCTCTTGACGCTGTCCTTAAAGAAGTCTGCAGCTAGCTGCGAACATTTCTTTTGGTTGTTGTGGGTGTAACTGCCATACTTGTCGGGATTTCTCTCTGGAGCTGGCTGGTATTCCGGCCAACTCTGTTGTGAAGCTTGAGTAGGCATTGGATTTAGATAACTTGAATAACCTGCTGGCTGTTGACCTGGTGCTCCTGCTGTTCGGGGTCTTTGACCTGGAGAAGCTTGACGTCCGCCGTACGGTGACCCCCTTCCTCCCCCTAAATTTTGGTGCGAAAATTGATGGACCAAGCCATTTGTAGAATCGTTCTGCATATTCATAGGACGTTGCTGGTAGGGTTGTTGTTGTTGTTGTTGCTGCTGTTGGGGATATGCAGAGGCAGGAGGTTGTTGTGGATAGTTTGATGGATAAGGGTTGTTCATAAAGTATCCAGCCGGTGGAGCAAACCCTTGCGTGTATGGTTGCTGAGCCTGTGGGGTCTGCTGCTGCTGCTGTTGAATGGCCTGGCCAGGAAATATTGGATTGGGGAACGTTGATGGAGTCGTAGGATACGCACGATCATTTGGGGCGAATCGGTCATTCCCAAAGTTTAGGAAAAGGCGGTTGTTCGCATTATTACCATTCGGATTAAGGTTACCAGCATGATTGCTGTTATTGTCCATTTTTTATATATAAAAAAGTGTCCCCGTACTGTGGGTAATTCACCCTACCGATCAATATTGATGAAACCGAAGTACGTCGTATTGATTGTATGTCTGTATGGCTGTATGGCTGTATGGCTGGCTGTATGGCTGTATGGCTGTATTGATTCCAAAATTCCGCGTTTCTAGATTCTAGCCCGAAGTTGCAATTGCTTCGTAGCTCGTATCGGGGTCCTGGTGTCTGGTACAGTATCTGGTGTCTCGTACTGGTACAAGTAGCTGGTGTCGGTGCTGGCTGCTGTAGCTTGAGTCGCCGTACTGTGGTTTGTGCGTTGTCCCTCGGATTGATTCACCTTGCCTATTCCGCCGTCTGAAGATCGACAGAGCGAGATGGAGAAAGATACGCTTGGTGGAGAGATGATCTATCCCGTCAATCTCAAATCTCAACCAAACAAACGATAATGATGGTGGCGATACGAAGTACAGGTTGATAGAACAGAGAAGGCCCAAGGTATATATGCGACTGCTTTCCCCTTGAAGTCTATGACTTTCCGAAGGCGAAAGATTTCTGGAGTTTAACCAGGCCAAAAAAAGGGATGAAGTCCTGATGCCTGTCTGTAACTCTGTAGCGAAGCTTGGGCTCCGATGGCCATTTTGATTGGCCCGAGGAGCAAATCTACGATGGGGAAGAAAAGGCCTGTTGATGATCAGGGGAAAGGGAGGGGAGCGAGGATAGGATACAAGTAATCATGGTGCACAACCGTATTCCGTATTCCAGGTTACCAAGTATTTCCATTCGGATCTGGCCATCTTTCATTGTCGCGGCTTAAGGCTTTGAGCTGAGAGTACTTTGTAGTTGTACATTGTACACACGGAGCACTTTGTATGGCATAAAAAGACCGTCTCTTTCCCGAACGAACGAACCGGGCCCCTAAATTCCCTCGGATGATATTTCAAGAGTCGACAAAGACTTGCGTGCCGCAACTTGATTCGTGCATACGACAAGCAGGGAAAAACTTGGTTTAATTGTTCTATGCATCCACTAGAAATCTGTGGAAGCTTCTGAGGATATGTTTAGATACTTACGAAGGGTGGAACTGTGGATTCCTGATTCTTGTAACCAGAGCGTCGTCTCTGGATGGATCTTTGTAGCTTTTCTACCTCTCGTGCGACGTCTGTATTTCTGTCATGTTACCAAAACACTATCATGTGGCATGGACAATGAGCATTCCCCTGCACTGGTCATTAAAATCCTTACACTTTTGCAGAGCCGGAAGACTTAATAACATCAGGAAATCTTACGCGCGCGCTGGACTCCGAAGCCTCGTCGTCTCAATGATGGTCCGAGCATGACTCCTTAATGTTAATTGCTTCGTGCCCAGAGTTGGTTGCACGCTTGAATATCGGCATACGCTTAGCTTAGCCTTCAGGAAGAGGATCGATTTCTCGTCAAGCTCTCTGTCCTACTAGCTGGTAGCCTGCCAACCCATCTGTTTGCAGAAATTGTGCTGAGCTGCAGGCTTTGAGAAACGCTTCTAGACAAACAACGGGAGTAATACACATTAGGGACTTGGGGTAGCATATCGGAAGCTTTACTAGAACCAGCACCGTTATAAAGCTTGGCGCATGTGTTGCGTATTGCTTGCTGCGCTTATTTTTTGAGCCGCAACCCTCCACTCAAACTAGGTACTGGATAACATTCGAATGCACGGATAGCGTCTTCGAGTATTCATCATCTCTGCCGTCCCTCTCAGAGTTTTAAAGCCGTTGGTACCTTTTCTGATTGTACTTAAACAGTCAACATCGCTAATCCTTCGCTGCAATTTCAGTGGAGGTGAAAGTAAGTCAGGTCTTGTGCCACCTGCGAGCATTCCTTACTATTTCTCCATCGTAATGCTTCCCTCGGATGTTCTTCTATGTACATGTGGGCAATGTGGTGGGGTAATTGTGTCCGTGAAGGCTCAAACTGGACATTTTCCAGTTGATATTTGCCTTGACTATCCCATATTCATCTGAAGCCCCCCGAAGTCCCGATTCTGAAGTATGTAGCTTGAAATCACCACCTGAGAGCTGAACCGATGAGATATACTCTACATGCATGCAGAGTAAAATCATTTGACCGGAAGGTGATGGATCTGGAGTGACTCCATCTGGTTGGAACATCTTCCTCTGTCTAAATTCGGGGTTTCTTGGACGAGCCACTCTTCGCATCCTTGGTGAAACCATAGGCTTTAGGAGCAGACTCACGCTGTATAAAGTTCAACCGTCATCACCATCATCGTCGAGGACAATCTCCAGCAACTTTGGATCTCTTGCCCAATCGACACCACTTCCAACTATGACAGCACTAGCAGTGTTCTTCATGACCCTCCACCGTTGCTTGCTGGTTTTCATCTCGGCCTCCAGTCTATCCAACTCAGCCCGCACCTTCGGGTCTTTAATATCATTTTTGCCATTTGCGTTTGCTTGGTCGGCCAACCTAAGCATTTCATTGGATAGTTCTACATTCTTTCTGGCCACCACAATGTGCTCGATGGATACTTTGTTAATCTCTTCTCTCGCCGAATAGACACTGTTGGATAATTGGGCCAGTTTTTCTGAAGCGGTGTCACGTTGTTGAATCAGCGGTAAGAGGTCCCTGCAACTATGAGCGTACAACATGTAACGGTGTAGAACTAAACTTACTGTTCAATGATCGAGGCATTACTACCTGCGTGGACCGCTTTAAGAATAGGATTTCCAACAACCGCACTTTCTATAATTTTGCCACGCAACGAGTAGCTAGCCTTAGCCTGTAGAAGATCTTTCTGTGCTTCTTCGATATTCTTTTGGGATACTTCTGGCTGTTCTGTAAGCCGTCAGCCAGTGAAATTTCCGAGTCGTAGATTGGTCGACCTACCCTGAGTAGATAGGACGGCCTGAGCTTTCAACAGCGCAACCTCAAACTGTAACTCTTCTAACTTGTCGTGCATGTCTAATATGCGTTGCTCTTGGTCGGTGAGAGGTGGAGACTCGTTGGCCGAGCCAGTCAACTCGATGCCCTCCATTGTTGGAACTGCTTCCTAACGCAACATAAACCTTTCTGGACACTCTTTCATGTAGCTAGCACCGGGGAAGCAAAAGCGATTTCCAGGTGTCGCGTGTCCAAGGTAATAGTTAAACGCGTGGGTGTTTGTACGTGGTCCTAAAAGGCTTAGGTAGTTTCTTACAACACAGCCACTTATGGGTGTTGGAGTCTGTGGCTTGACAGACAAGGCCGACTCGGTCTGCGAGCCTTGTGATCTTTACTACACTGCATACTACTAGGTCGTAACTGATTCATCCTATCATGCCCACAAACATTTTATATTTTCTTCAGGTCGCTGAAAACACAGCAATCTGCCGAGAGCCGTGAAATGCATAAACGGATATGGAGCTTCACGTATTCATCGCCCATACGGGCCAACATCTTCAGGTAGACCCTGGGTCCTTTGCCTCGTAAGTCTGCTAGCACACGACCTCTCTGAACGCAATCCAACAGTGCTGATATCCTTTAAGCCTCGATGCTTTCAAATCATGGGTCGCCAAAAGCAGTCCGATTGCTGCCAGTGACCATATTTCCCTTACGGCGGCAGCGAAAGCAGTGCGCTTCCAAGCTCTACAGTCAGAGGTAACCACTATTGCGCTGCGAGACTTGATTCCTTATTGATTGTATCTAGAAAGAGATTTTTGTCTACGATCGGCGAATAATTCAGCAATCTTCAATATCATCCGCGAAGTCCATGATCTCCGAGATTCCGCAGTCAAGAAACTACACCGTCCCTCAAGCCCCTGATACGATTGCAAATGAGAAAAACATACAAGCATGGAAAGACTTATTTGCCGCAAGACAGGCTTGGTCCGTGAAAGTTGTAGACGATTGCGCTGGGATGTCGGACCAAATACAACAGCGGTATTCGGAAATGGAGGTGATTACTCGGTGTGTGGATACCGCTGTTTTGAACCTGGAGAAGCATGTCAGAGCGTTGGACCAGAAGAATGCGGAAGTTCAGAACTGGGTCTCGGAATTGGAAAGGCTAAACTCGGCTAGCAGTAACTGGGAAGCATCAATAGCCCGGCTCAGGTCGATACCTGCGGCACCAGACATGATCAAGTTCATTACAGGTCGCGACCTATCAAGGGCTCAGCGACAAACGACATTGGAAGATCTAGTCGACGTGGAAGAAGTTAAGAGATCCGAAAGGCTTATACACACCATCTCCACGGATCTCACGCGGAACAGTGCCGAGGCTGGACAGGCGGTGGACGAAATCATGCGAAGGATCGACGAACTCTTTACTAAAGTCGAGCAAAGCCCGGCACGTCCTGCAATCGAACGTGCCTCCGAATCCATATCTCTCATGGAGGATATTGAAGCTATCTCTAGAAAAGTCAATACTGATTACGAAAGTATATTGGGCTTTTCCAATTCTGCCAAGAATATTTCCCAAGCTTCGAAGTCCGCTCTTCTTCATACAGAAAAGTTCCTGCCTAACCTTTCTAAAAGAGCTTTAGAGATGGATGGGATGATGCAAGCTGCAACACACCTACGAAATGCTACCGCGATTGGATCCCTCGAATTTATGCATGACATTGCCAGCTTGACAGCGATGCTTGCGGAGGTGAACTCTCGGTTTGCCGCAATGGAGCTCGGCAATGAGGGTTATGACGCCCTCCAGCTTATTGCCATTCTGGATACGTTGCCGGCGACTTACGCATCTTTTCTAGCGGAAGCAATTAGACGTCGCGAATGGAACGAGAAAGTCAGATCGGACTCCTCAACGTTAGCAAGCGAAATGGCGAACTTCCAGGAAGAAGAATCCAGACGGCGCAAGAAGTGGCAGAAGAATATTGGTTCTGCTCTCTGGGGTGACAAGACGGAAGGGCAAGTCTTAGGATTGGAAGTCAACCTACAAGGGAAAGAATACGAATGGCCTGAAGCATCACGCCGTGACCTCGAAGAGCTGTTTGAAGCACTTCAAGTCCACGATTCCCAAGCAACTCTAGTGAACGAGGTATCTAGGATAATGTCTGATTTGAACACCCCAACGAAACAGCAAAGTAGACGGGCAAAAGCGTTCAAGGCGGGAAGTATCCATGAGGCTGCTCTTGGGAAGAGTGCTCTCTTATTACGTGGCGATGACGATTTATTAAGAATGCTGCAAGATGAAAAGGCCAAAGTTGAGAATAAACTTAAGACCGCGGAAAGTCGTGTGAGACGACTTGAGGATCTACTCCATCGACAAACCCAAGTGAACAGAACTACTTCAGGAAACGTCTTTCAAATCCCCAATCAGAACAATTCGGAAACCCAAAACAACGGGAACCCATTAGTATCTCCACGAACAAATGGCGATTCACGTCGATCTTCCGTCTCTTCTCGTCGGTTCTCTGCTACTCAAGGAGCTGAAGAAAAGGCATTCCAACAGAAAATGCTCTCACTAGAAGCAGAGCTGAATACAGAAAGAGAACGCGCCTCTGCTTTAGAGAAAGAGATATCTGCAAGGACGACTTCGGCAAATAACGTGATCACCCAACTTGACGAAGTCAATTCCCTGAAGAAGGACCTTATGGAGAATTTTGAAGCACAGCAACGTGAATTCCTTGACGAACGGAAATCCCTGGAGGACGAGATCAAACGTCTAAAGACGCGACTTGAGGAAGTCGAGGATGAGATGGATAGATATCTAGGCTCAAGAGAGAATGAAAAGTCCGACACAGATGATCGCGTACGTGTTCTGCAAGAAGAGCTGGATCGTCTACAGAAACACACTGCAGCCGAAGCCCAAAAAGCGCAGGGGCAAGTGGACTTTCTCAGGAATGATGCAAAGCTGCAACGTGAAACCAATGAGACTTTGGAACGTCAGTTGCAAACACTCAGGGAAGAGAAAAAGGAGCTGTTGTCACGCGCTATGAATGCCGAATCCACCGCGGAGGAGCAATTGAAGTCTTTGCAAGAAATGCATGTACAAGTATCGCCTAGTTCGAAAATGCCGCAAAATTTCACCGCGCTCTCAGATGCTCTGACTACCAGATCAGTAACCATCATTTCGGAGCTCGAAAACACGAAGCGAGACTACTCTCTTGTCAAGTCAGAACGCGATGACGCCAATAACACTATTTCAGAGCTCACATCTGAACTATCGGCGTACAAAGACAGAGTTTCTAAGGCTGAGTCAGAGGCACACCAGCTTCGCGAGGCTCTTTCTTCTCAGGAAGCCAAGTTCACAGCTCTCGAAAATGAACTAGCTGACGAACGCAACCAGCTTAGCTCGTTGAGAATGAGAATTGCCGATGGCGAGACCGGCTCCGAGGCTCTCCGTAGCCGCCTTGAAGAAGAAGAACGCAAGGTCACGTCAATGTCAGAGGACATGGCAGAGCGGCTTTCTCGCATTGGTAGCCTCGAAGAAGAGCTCAGGTCGCAGCAAGAAAAACACCAATTTGCACATGAGAGATATGAGAGATTGAATAGCCGATTTGAGTCGCGCACCTCGAGAGCAAAAGACCTAACACAACGCATCTACTCACAAAACGACAGGCTTTGCAGACTGTTAGAGCGTCTGAGCTATTCCATTACAAAGGAAAATGGTTCAATGATCATCCAGAAACTACCAAAACCAGATCGAACCAGTAACGGAAATGATTCTTCGGATCCAGGCAACAAGATCAGGCGAAGCATGTCAGGATCTACGACCTTGAGGGCTATGATGGATAGTGGTGATCTTGACTTATTGTACTGGATGCACAACGATGATCCAGCCATCGAGACGGAGAAATACGAAGCATATCTCAATGCGATTGGTAGCTTTGATATTGATAACTTTTGCGAGGTCATCGCCAAGCGCGTGAGAGATATGGAATACACAGCCAAGAAGTACTCCAAGGATGCTCGCTCATACCGTGAAAAATCGCATCGAGCGCAGAAAGAAGCCCATGAGAAGATTGCTTTCAAGAACTTCAAGGAGGGCGATCTTGCACTATTCCTGCCAACTCGCAACCAAGCTACGGGAGCATGGGCAGCATTCAATGTTGGGGCGCCTCACTATTTCCTTCGCGAACAGGATTCCCATAAACTACGAAGCCGCGACTGGCTTTTAGCTCGCATACACAAGATTGAAGACAGAGTTGTTGATCTCTCTCGATCCATGACCAATCCTAATCTCAACGCCTCTGACGGACGATCTCTAGAAAGCAACGGCGGCGACTCGTTCGAAGACGACAACCCCTTTGACCTCTCAGACGGGCTCCGCTGGTACTTAATCGACGCCTCTGAAGAAAAGCCCGGCGCACCTACTACTCCCGGACTCGCAAAAAGCACAGTCGCTAGCGCCAACATCGACGCTACAGCTACTATCCGAAGATCCAAGAAGTCTGCCATAGCCGGCGCAGAAGGTCTCAACAAGACGCTCGCCAAAAGTCTCGACAGTCGTCGCAACAGCAGCAACTCCAAAAAGGCCATCCCACCCGCCGCATCCCCACTCCAACACGTTGCTTCTTCGGCTTCCGTGAGCGGACTCCGGAACGAAGAGGCGGTCGCTTCGGAATCGACCCACAACAACGAGAACCGAGAAACGGGGAGCGGAAATGGAAATGGGGAAGGTGCAGCAGCAGCAGCAAATACTGAGGTTCGAAATCCTTTGGATAATCTTATGGGTCCTTGATTTCCTTCCTCTTTTTTTGTTTTGTCTTGTACAATTCAATTCAAGTCTCAATTCAATGGTTACGATTACTTTACCATGACATAAAGAAGTACATACGCTGATGGTACGTTTGCTCGCGTCATATAGGAGGATTACTTTACGCATAATACGCACGCGCATAAGCCTGGTGCTGCTACTACTACTGCTGCGGCAACACCAACGGGATTAATGCGATCAATGATCTGGGACTCGTTATGGTCCGTGGATATGAGTCTGGAGAGCGGGAAAGGGCAATGAGGAAGCGGGAGGGGGGAGGGGGGGTGCTTTTCAAAAGGCAAGCACGATAGAATAGGGTGTTAGTTAATATGCTATGTTATGTACATGGATGCAAAAGTATGGGTGATGGGAATAGGCACGGGAATTTGGGCGCTACATGGGATAGGATGGGATGGGATGGGATGATCGGACTTGCATATAGGAATTTGCAACTACCACTTTTGAAGATGCCAATTACGAGTGTTATATATATTATGGACTTAATGCGAGATTGACGAAGCTTCAACATAGAAGTGGAATTTGCTCCGCGAAGCTAATTCTGTTTCTTAAGGAAAGGAGTTACTAGAGTGGTGGTATATTTATTGTATTAAGAATTCATATTTAGCTTACGCTTCAAGATCACGTATTTGCAAACAAGACGTTAGATGAAGATGGAACACATTGCTTATGCAATTCATATTTTTTCCTATAAGCACACATTAAGATGCTCTATGCCAAGGCAAATTCCCGACCTCTACTTGACCATGGTTGAAGAGCCAAGCAAACGCCCGCTATGTAAAATCACCAGAAACCCTTTATGTTGAAACTTTTCCCTTATAAAACCCCTCCTGTATATGCCGTTGAAGGACAAAATGCTTTTACCCCGGTATCATTGCAATCATTATTCATGTTGAAAGCTCCCGACAACTCGCCAAAGACCAAAACCCATATAAACAAAATCTAGTAACGGTAACTGGTATACATGTTAGCACGTGTCAAATATTCTTGGAAGGAATATGGCAACTTACATCTCGCTCTTGAATGGTCCCTCAACCTCAAGACCAAGGTATTCTGCTTGGACAGGGGTCAATTTGGACAACTCGGCGTTCACGTGAGCCAAGTGAAGCTTGGCAACAGTCTCGTCCAAGATCTTTGGTAGAACATAGACACCAACATCGAGTTTCTGGGTCTTGCCGAACTCGATGTACTTCTTTCCGAAAGCCTCATCCTCACACTTGAACAACATGATTTGAGCAAGGACTTGGTTGGTGAATGAGCAGGACATGACGAAAGAAGAGTGACCGGTAGCACATCCCAAGTTAACGAGACGACCCTCGGCGAGAAGAATGATGTGGCGACCGCTGGCCATTGTGTATCGGTCGACTTGGGGCTTGATGTTTTGGACGCTCTTGGCGTTCTTCTTCAACCAGGCAACGTCAATCTCAATATCGAAGTGACCAATGTTGCAAACAATGGCATCGTTTGGCATAGCCTCGAAGTGCTCACCAACCAAGATATCTCTGCATCCAGTGGTGGTAACAAAGATTTGACCGATGGAGGCGGCCTTCTCCATGGGCATAACTTGGTACCCTGAAACGGCGGCTTGAAGAGCGTTGATAGGATCGATCTCGGTAACAATGACACGAGCACCCATTCCGTGGAGGGCCATAGCACAACCCTTTCCGACATCACCGTAACCAGCGACAACAGCGATCTTACCAGCAATCATGACATCGGTGGCACGCTTGATACCATCAATCAAGGATTCACGGCAGCCGTATAAGTTGTCAAACTTGGACTTGGTGACTGAGTCGTTGACGTTGATAGCTGGGATGAGGAGACCCTTGTTCTTCAACATTCTGTACAAGTGGTGAACACCAGTTGTGGTCTCCTCAGAAACACCGTAGCATCCCTTCAACATCTCTGGGTATTTGTTGTGTACGAGAGCGGTAAGATCTCCACCGTCATCGAGGATCAAGTTCAAGCTCTTGCCATCCTTGAATGCAACGAGTTGTTGTTCTAAGCACCAGTTGTATTCTTCCTCGGTCTCACCCTTCCACGCGAACATGGGAATACCTAGGAAGAAGTCAGTATGAGCCGAGATTTGATTCTAACTGGACGAATGGCGATTGAAACTTACCAGCAGCAGCAATGGCAGCAGCGGCGTGATCTTGAGTACTGAAGATGTTGCAAGAAGACCAGGTAACCTCAGCACCAAGGAAAACAAGTGTCTCAATCAAGACAGCGGTTTGGATGGTTGCGTGGAGACATCCAGCAATACGAGCGCCCTTCAAAGGTTGATCCTCGGCATACTTCTCACGAATTGCCATCAATCCTGGCATCTCATTTTCAGCGAGCTCGATCTCCTTGCGACCGAAGGCAGCAAGACTGAGGTCAGCGACCTGTGATAACCATCGAATCAGTATATGTGAATCTCTTTCCTTTCATGCAGGCATGCTTTACCTTGAACTTTGATGCTGGAGCAGACATTGTCGGTGAGAGAAGGTGTTGTTGATGAGGTGATCTAAAGAGGGGTATAAGTCAATGAGACAATCGAAATGTTGGAGGAGATTGTTGAAAGAGGATGGGTAAGGTAGATGGGTATTTATACATACAATGGTCTCTTGATGAGAAAAGAAGAGGCGAGTTGGAGATTGTAGAAAAAGAGAGGGGAAGGGGGTTGTTTTTGTGCTCAAAAAGGTTCTCACAAACAGAAACTTCGGGGGTGGCAGCTCTAGTACCAAAAGCAGCCCCTCCATCTGGTGAGCGAAAATTCCCCACTAGTCCAGATGTGACTTGGCGTGTCGGTAAATGGATTCATTGGCTGAAACCCCTGGAGCACAACAATGTGAAGGGTGAGATAGGATTCGTTGTGAAGGTCTAAAGGTATGAAGATCAATGAGTTGTCCAAGGTACGAGTAAGACTGATTCTACGTATGGAACCAGCATAGTGTGCAACGATTGGAATTGGATAATGCAAGGTGCACTTTGTAGTAAGTATGAGTATCTAGATCTACCATGTATCATTGCTGCTGCTGTTGTTATCTCGGAGCTCGAAAATCTCAGGGTCATAAAATTGTGGATATCACAGCTATCAGTACAAGCACGTAAGTGGGGTTGGCTGGCGGTTCACGGGGCTGGTGGCACTACACTCGTTACTCGATTTGAAAAACAACAATTGGGAGCATTTTTAGGAGCTGTTGAATGTGCTGGAAAGCCGTGGTTATGAGGACTATTTCCTTTTTACATCCAGGAGACGAATCTTTTTACGTCCGCATGTCATGTCTATCGTTCTTCTTCCTCTTTGGCCATAATCATGACCCCGCGCGTACTGACAGAACCCTCTTAACGCCAAGCCATGCAAGAATTCCCTTTGAAGTTCCGTAACTGAATCGTCATCTTGCTTTCGCCCTCCGCATTACACATGACTTTTCTAAGACGACTCTGGCAGGAGATTGCTTTTCACAGCAAACATCTTACTGGAAATGCTGGCGGTGAACCCGTCTACCTGTCTAGAGTATTGCTCCACTTGCCTGGCGTTCAACATACCCTCCAATCTGCTCGGTTCGGTGGGGAGCTTAAAGAGTCTCTCCCACTCATCCTCAGGTAATGGTGCTAGTTTCTGTGTCGCTCTGGTGGCATTCTCTGCAGTACGCTTTGTCTTCCACGCAGTGACCTTTGCTTGTTCACGAGCCAATTGTCGTTGGAAGTACTGGAAGTTGTTAAGCTCGGTGTAATGAGTCTCAATGCTATCTAAAAGCATATCGCAAGTTCGCTCGAGATAAGGGTCGATAGAGAGATCGAGAGACTCCAAGTTGGGATAGAGCGGGGTGGATGGTGTGTTACGGGTGAGGTCTGACAAGCTGGCAGGGAAATCGAGTTCCTTCTTTGGTAATTCGGTTGGTAATTGATGCAAGAACGAGGTCAACAGATGAGAGTTGTGAACAATGATCGGTAATTCAACCAAGATGTCCTTATATGTGAGCTTCGTCTTTTGCATGCTGTGTATCTGTTAGTGCAGGCCTGTACAGATATTCCCTCTTAAACCTACTTCTCGGTCGTGAATTTGCCCTCCTTGTAAGCCGTCATGAAATTGGGCGATAGTCTAAAAGCACGTAGACTCAGAGCTCCTTGGGCGCTTCTACTAACATCGTGAACGAGTGCGACGGTTCTTTCGTTGAGTCTGTCTTGGTAGAAGAATTGGTTCTCGATCAAGCTAGTATTGATAAAGTTGCCCATATTGGCACTTGTATACCATCCGACGTTGTTTGCGTCCACATTTACCTCCTTGAGATACTTGATCATCTCCGCCTGGTACAGTATGTTGGCCTTTGATCTAGGTGCAGCAGCAGCAATGTTCGATGCGGCCATGTGGTCGTTTGGGTGGGAATCTGAGGCAGCGACATCTGCTGTGGGGAAAGGGAAACTGTTTGTGACCTGAAGAGTTCCGTTAACGTCCATGCCAACGATGGATCCAGTGGCAGTAGTCGGGTATGATGCTGCGCAGGCCTTGACGATTTTCATGACGACCTAGGTACTTCTTTAGTCAACTTGTTCCGATTTGATGCGATTGTTCATTGCATACCAGCGCTTCAACCTGTACTGAGTGCAAAGGCACTTCTTTATTGGGAGCGTCCGCCATGGTGAAATATGTGTCGAGAATTTCTGCTTGATATAAACCAACTCTTCGTGATATTCTGATATAATGTCAGATGGTTGCGCGTATAGAGGTCCTTTGTCGCAAAATGGTGGAATTTTAGAAGATGATTCTAATGATTTGTGTGCGAAGTCTTGGCATTTTTCTCGCGCGCTAGTGTGAGGGTGGTGGGAAAAAACTACCCCGCGTAATTCTCATCCAGGAGAACAGAGCGAACTCTTCACTGATTATTTCAAGCCCATGTGCGGTCTACTTGACAGTCCTACATGTATCACCGAAAGTAGCTAATGCTATAATGAAGGACATGTATGTTGGGATTTAAATGCTCTCACAAACTCATATATTCGATGCCGGGAAACACCTCTTGCAAACCCAAGGTTCTGGCTCTTAAAGAGCACATACTATTCGAACAAGCATCTTTGGCCCTTGCATACTTAAAGGAAAGGCAACTGGAATTTTAATCATGTTACCATTCATACACTCGCGCACTCTTTAGTAGGAGGGTATCGAAGATTGCGGATTCGAAACGGGAACTCGTTGGTGATACTGAGCAAAAGGAGGGCTCGTTTGTCTATTCTATTGGTATCTATCAAGTATGCGAACTTCTAGCAACTCGCTTCTCTATGCTATACGTCTATAACTCCCGACGCCGGCCATTCAAACCCTTGTGGTAACCTTCCACACAATGCATAATGATCATTGAAGCAGCCTGACGGGACTGAACCGTTCTAGTCTACCCATGGTTGAATTTCCCATCCCTGAACATCATCCTTGATGAGGAGTCTAAGTCTTTCAACTAGAACATGAGGTCAGCATCATCGGACGAAGAGCTGAGCGTCGAACATACTGTTCCATTCCGTATACATATGTCTAGCAGCATTAGCTGCCACACGATGCGCAGCACCCACACTTCCGATCCTCGCATCGTGAAGACTTCGCCAGACACAGGTTGCAAGATTTCGTCCGTTTCTATCGGGAACTCCAAACCAATATCTGGGGTCGTTAGCTTTCCCTAAGAGTTTGCAGAGTTGTTTACGTACTTGAGGAATCCACCACTTTCTGTCGCCTCGGCATGTGCGGCTTTGTCGAGGGCGCCAAGATCAGAATATCTTTGAACGGTAGAAGGCGGGACCAAGGATCTGAAAACTACAATATAGAATGATTGCTCTTTCCACGTATAGCTGGAAGTTTGTGCCAGCTGCCGGAGAGTATCTATGATTTCTGGCCACTGCAAATGTTAGCCAGATGGTTCTAGACAGAATTGAAGCACAAGAATAAGTTCACTTAGCCTACATTGAAAGTCTCTATGTAGGGAGCCGTTGCGTAGTCTTCTCTCAAACACTTCATTTCTAAGAGAGCCCTCGAAAGCAGTTGGTTTGCGGTGTCCAAGGTCTCAAGATCTAAGAGATGAGGCAACTCGTCGTATGGAGAAACCACCAAGTATCTGTTATGATCAATGACCTCAACGTTGCTGCTTGCAATCGGATTCTGCAGACTAGTTGCAGATTCTAGTGCTCTGGATATTTCATGACGTTCCACGGCTTCAAAAGGTAATGTAGGAGATGTAACGACAGCCATTCTAAAAACCAAAGAAAATTATATCCTGTAATAAGGTTGTTATAAGAAAATAGGAAGAAAAGGGTGCGTAGGTATTTCGAGGTTCTACGGAGCAGAAAGATGTCGATATTCTGCCAGATCTATCTCGCACCAACACACCCGAAGTAGAGGATGAGAAGAGGAAGGAAGGAAGGGCTCAACGAAAGAAGAGAAAATGAAGTATTTAATAAATATGCACACAGAAACATAGTGAATCAATGAATAATATCTCATTTGAGAAGAGACACATCATTGCGGTGAGCCAGGCATTAAATGGCACAAGATGATGCGAAATCCTTTCCTCGTTGCGCCATACTGGGGTAATACTCGGGTATCGTGGATGACGCCTTTCTTTGTTACGATTGTTTCATGAAAAAAAAGGTTAGCCACACCCTTACCCGTTGCAAAGGCTCTTTCAAGTCTATTAATATGTGGCTGGTATCCATGGTATCGTATAAAATGGAGAACTCTCCACGGCTCACCCCTCACTCTCCATAATTAGGGGACCAAATAATGGCATGTATCAAGTCACCTGGCGTAGCGAGGGGGTTGCACCTCAACACAATATGTCGAGACCGTGAGCACGGAAAATTAAGATGCAACAAAGAAACTGCTGAGCCGTCCCGACACGGAGTACCTTACTCTAGGTCTGGTTTCATCAACCTTGATTGTCTTCATGCACGATCAAGGAATCTTACCGACTTGATCTAGTACCCACAGATATTTCCCTCCAGAACACTCTCACTCTTCAGTGCCCAACTCCAAAGTTTTATCTGTTTGTGGTTCAAAAATCCCGCTGCTCCTCCTGATTATATCTATTGATCGTCTCCGCAAAACTGCTCACGGACCTACATGCGCCAGACCTGGGCCGTTATCTTCCCTTTACCCTTGGAGCTCGAACTAACCAGTGGGATAGTTTCCTTCGAAGCATGGCCTAAATTTTGCATTTTCCAACAATGTGATATGCCAGCCTAAAATGCGATACCGGATAGATCAACAACCAGAAGCCAAGCACCTTGAACAAATATACAGCAGGATTTCACTGCTTCATTGGGAAAGCTGAGACGGTGATTGAATTTGCGTCCAGTAGCTTCATCTCTATCACATATTAGAATGTCTCCATGTACCTCAATTTGCTGTGGCATTAAAGATTCTAATGCGCAACGAGCACTCGCAACATCTCCACCAGCCATTTCTAGCTCATTGATTGCCATCACTTCGATCTCCAAGCCAAACTTTCCCACTTTCATACACTCCAAGATAGAGGCCGCTGCCCAATGCCGTCCATGCTGCTCTCAGAACAGCTCCCCTAAACAGACCCTTGACGCCAGCTTCGGCAATTACCTCACGTGCAACAGTGAGGCCACTCTTTCTCGTCACTCCTTTCTTGTCGGCAAGTTTATCGAGAGATTGTCCTTTTTTCTTGGCTTCCTCAACCTTCTTTCTTGCTTCCTCCTCTGAACTCTCTCCCGCTGCGGCAAGCATTATGCGTGTTTTCACGACATCAACAGGAGTTGTAACAACCGCAGCCAATGATCCAGCGCTGCCAGCGCTCACAGCAGTTATCATTGCGGTCTCAAACAAGCTGTTAGTATAGATGCCCTTCTTCTTTCTATAATCCTGGATTCGCACTCTCATATGCTCAAACATAGGAAATTGCATAGCAGTGAACGGTAGGTTTCGAACAGCTAACGCTGTATATCCTCTCCATAATTGAGATGGCTTTTTGAACTGTTTCAATGCCTGCATTGTGACGGAGGGCGAGAATGCGGTGGAACTTGCAGACTTCGAAGAGTGAGCAGGCTGCTGTATCATTTGCGCATTCTGCTTCAATACTTCAGCTGGAGTGAGGATAAAGCATGATACTAACTCGGCCGCTGCAGATGCGGCACTATGTACGAAAGCTTGCGGTACTAATGGGGCGCCCGATTCTCCGAGCGACTGGTTCGCTCTTGTCAATCCAGACTTGAAGGCTTCATAGCTAGTGAAGAATGCTCCTGCTGCGACATGTTAGAGAAACGTCGACTAGCTCAAGAAGATAAACCATACATGAAGGTATTGTGATCAGAATCACGCTACCAACTCCCTGATAGAGGCCTCGAAAGAGCAGCCCGCGCTTGATAGCATTCTTAGATGCATCGTAATAAATCTTGTGGTAATCAGGACTTTGAAAGCGAGTCTTAAGGGTATCCAGCGGGTAGACAAGCAGGTCTACAGCGAAGGCAGCAAATGCCCCGGCCTAATTAAGTCAGTTGAAAAACTATTGATCTCTTTCGTATGAGAGAGTAAAATCGCAAAAAGACAATATTTGCAACTCAACACTTGCGAGAAGTCAGGAATCATGTGTGAGCAGGTCGAACATTCGTGAACCAATACAACCATGAAGTATGTAGTGTCCCCGCGACGTCACATAAAGTATACGAAATAGGAAATCTTACAAGGAGAACATCGGTATGCGTATTCGACATCTGGAACCATCGTGAAGAAGCAAAAAGTCAGCAAGATTATTTGTAGGAACAAGACGGATCCCCTGCTTAGAGCATCGTCATAGAAGGGACCTTTATCGGACGCTAAGATAATCAGATGAAATTCATCCTAAGCTCGCCTCAAGGAGTCAGCAACAGTTCTTTTTGGCCACCCAGCAATCAATGCTCAATATCTCTCAAACATAATCTATAATACATTTCTATATTCATCCTGGCGAACTGGTTCTGGTCAAACGCCTCTCGAGCTGAGGCAAAACCTGCTCCTAGGGAAATCATGGCGGATCCAGCACCCGCTCCCCAGACATTAACTCCACAGTTCTGCTTCTCGACAGTTGCACTGAGAGGTACAGTAGCACTCTTCACATTGTCTTTCAAATCGATACTAATCGTAGATAGATTTCCTTCGCATATCACGCTCCTCTATCGATGACAGCATTACCCAAAACCTCAATGCGCTCGTCACCCCCTCGACCGAAGGCTTCGACCCCTCATCTACCGCTACCCGAAACTCTCGGCCGCTACATTCGAGGAAAATATCCTCAACCGCATGCCAAAACTTCAAGAACTCCGTACTCTTCCTTTCATGGCAAGCGAGATCAGACGTTCTAAACTATTGCGCCTCGGTGGCTACGAGTCCGGACCCGGATGACCCAGATCTTTTACAGCGACAGGTGGAGAGTGCGAGGGATAGGGAAAGAGTAGTGAATGAGAGGTTAGATCCTTACTCGGCCAGATTCTTTCCAAAGGAACCGCGCACAGAACAACTGGCCGCAATCGTGCGGCAAGAAAGAGGGGTAGAGACGATCATAAGAGCTAGGACTTGGGGCTTGGTGAAGGAAAGATGTGGATGTGTTGCGGCGGATTGGGAAGAAGCGCTGAATGAGTGGAGGGGAATGAAGGAGAAGCCTTGATAGGCGTCCAATGCACTCGAATTTGAGTGCTCATGATTGCATAGCAGATCGGAAGCGTGGCGTTAAACTGTATGATTTTGTACGAGCTGGATATCGAGAATACGCCGATATATCGTCAAGCTTTAAAGCACTGTAAAACTACTGTAGTATATGTAGACAACCACTCAAAAGGGGGCTAAATGAGAAGTTAGGAGACGTTATGTTCTATACTATATCATGGCAACGTATACCAGCTTCTAGCGAGGTTGCAGGCGATTTCTAACTACGAGGGTAGAAGATCTTGATTCTTCATGTCAAATTTCGTTCCGACAGTCTTATTTATTGCTGCAATATAATAGTAAATAAATCTCCAAACCTCGTCTTTTCATCATCTCTTTTGTGAGCTTCTCTCTACCAGTTACACGCTGAAAATAGTAGCAGCGGAAGTTCCCGTCAACCCTGTCACTATAACCTACAACTTCTAAAGCCATGACTTACCACACGACCCCTCCAATCCAACACCTATTCCTCCACTATCCTAGAGAATAGAAGATTTACCGCCCAGAAACTCCAACTCTTCTTAATTCACCCTTCATCACCATCGCCATTCATTTGTACTGCTAGAGAAAGCTCGAAGCTCGTCCCAAGTCTTGCAGACCTCTATCGTCCAAACGAATATATTTCCCCACTGTGTCGAGTATTCTTTAAGACTCAATTGAGCAGCCATGCCACAACCTCTGAGCTCGAAAGAGTCCTCCCTCTTTCGGACGGTTATCCGAAACTATGAAGACAAACAATACAAAAAAGGTGAGCTATGTGCACCATTGCGGGTGAGCCTTGCTCACATCTCTTAGGTTTAAAGGCTGCGGAACAGATTCTTAAAAAGAACCCTAAGCATGGAGACACCATAGCTATGAAGGCACTGATATTGAACTCACAAGGGAAGACTGATGAAGCCTTTACGCTTGCGAAGGTGGCTCTACAATGCGACATGAAATCGCATGTATGTTGGCATGTCTATGGACTACTTTACCGCGCGGCCAAAAACTTCGAGGAAGCTATCAAAGCATATAAGTTTGCCCTGAGGTTAGAGCCAGAGTCTCAGCAGATTCAAAGAGATTTGGCACTGTTGCAGGTACAAATGCGCGACTATACCGGCTACCTAGCCAGTCGCAGAGCTATGCTAACCTCAAGGTCCACAATGCGACAAAACTGGACAGCATTGGCGGTGGCACACCATCTCAATGGCGAGCTAGCAGAAGCAGAGCAAGTCCTCTCAACGTACGAGGGTACCTTGAAGAATCCACCATCGAAGCTAGACTACGAGAATTCCGAGGCCGTTATGTACAAGAACTCGTTGATCGCGGAGCAGGGTGACATCCAAAGGGCTCTAGAACATCTCGACTCGGACGCAAAACACAATTTAGACAGGTTGGCTGTATTGGAACTGCGAGCAAAATATCTGTACGAGTTGGGAAGGAAGGATGAAGCTGCAAAAGCATACCGCGCACTCATCGACCGTAACTCGGAATACAAGACATACTATGACGCATTAGTTGGAGCTATGGATATCGACCCGAAAGATCTCAAGGCTCGAAAAGCAGTCTATGACGAATATGCCGCCAAATACCCACGTTGCGATGCTGCTCGTCGGTTACCTTTGGATTTCCTAGAAGGTGACGAGTTTAGGGATGTTGCGGACAAATACATCCACCACATGCTGGACAAGGGGGTCCCATCTACGTTCGCAAATCTTAAGCACCTGTATGCTGATGCGTCTAAGAAAGAAATTCTACCAGCAGTCGTTCAGAAATACATTGAAAGTGGAAAGAGTGAAAGCAATACAGAGCCAAAGAGGAACGGCGACACATCTAAAGGCAATTCTGCAGCCTACTATTTCCTTGCACAACACTACAACTACTACCTTAGCCGGGATCTGGAAAAGGCCATGGAGTACATCGACCAGGCTATCGAGTTAGAACCTAAGAGCGTGGACTTCCATATGACCAAGGCACGTATCTGGAAGCATTATGGCAACACGCAGAAGGCTGCCGAAACAATGGAACATGCTCGAAGTCTTGACACCAGGGACCGTCATATAAATACTAAGGCTGCTAAGTATCAATTGAGAAATAATGAGAACGAAAATGCCTTGAAAACTTTGGGAATGTTCACTCGAGCCGAGACGGTTGGGGGCCCATTAGCCGATCTCCATGACATGCAATGCATGTGGTTTTTGGCAGAAGATGGAGAGGCTTATGCACGCCAAGGGAAGAACGGTCTGGCCCTGAAGCGTTTCACGTCCATCCATAACATTTTCGATGTTTGGCAGGAAGATCAATTCGACTTCCACTCGTTCTCCTTGCGCAAAGGCCAAATACGGGCATATGTAGATATGATCAGATGGGAGGATAAGATACGAGAGCATCCTTTCTACAGCCGAGCAGCCCTTTCTGCTGTCAAGCTATACCTAGCCATGTATGACAAGCCATCCTCAAATGGTGTTAATGGCAATTCCGAGACAAACGGAGAGGATGAAGCCGAGCGTAAGAAGGCGGCCAAAAAGGCGCGAAAGGAAGCTCAAAAGGCCGAGAGGGAGGCCGCTGCCAAAAAGAACGAACCGAACAAGCCGGTCAAAGATGCCGAAGGGGAGCTCAAAAAGAAAGACGATGATCCCAACGGAGAGAAGCTGGCTGCAACTACAGAGCCCTTGACTGATGCCATGAAGTTCCTTACACCTTTGCTTCAGTTCAGCCCGAACAACATCGAGGCCCAGGCGCTCGGATTCGAGGTCTACATGCGCAGAAGTAAGTGTACGAGTTTCCTCTCGTGGAAAATTTGCTAACCAGTTTTACAGAGAAGTACCTCCTCGCATTAAAATGCCTCTTGGCCGCTTCATCTCTGGATCCGGAACACTCGAAAGTCCACGAGCAAAAGATCCGTTTCAAGCAAGCGATCACCTCGGACCTCGAGTCGGTTCCTCCCAAATCAGCAGAAGTCATCAAATCCGAATTCACACTTCTACCCGAATCGGTAGACTTAACGCAATACAACGACGAATATCTCACAAAGCACAAGGAGTGTGCGAGACGGACAGTCGCTGCTCTGAAAGTACGAAAGTTACTTTCGCCCGACAAGGCCGCCGATTGCGAGAAGAGCGTTGCAGGTGTGGTTGAGTTACCAAACGTCACAGTTGAGGAAGCAACTGAAGCTTTGGACCTCCTCAAATCTTGGAATAGCTCGGAAGCGGAATTACTGCGAGCTGCTGCCGCGTCGAAATGGCCAAATGCTATTGTCTTTGCTTCGTCGAAATAGATTCCTCTTCGGTTTATATCTTTAGAGAAAAATGAGAAATATCTGGAATAGACATTTTGTGCATAGTTGCTAGCTGGGGATGATGAATGGAATGTATGGTATTTCCCTCTCGATTCCTTGGAGATATATGTATGTGCTAGATGAGGTTGTGGTGGTGATGTGGAGAAAGAGGTCTCGGTTGGCATTTGATCCATTTGATTGATTAGCTCGGCATGGAACTCTTTACCTTTTCTTTGTTTTTGGTTCAATCATATACGGCATGTATGCATGGATGGTGGGTGGAGAAAAAAGTAGTTATGCATGCATGCACGAAACGTCGGTTTAGACTGATACACGATATGGGTAGACAAAAGTTTCTGATGGTGATGGTGTTGTGATGGTGTTGTGATGGGATGGTGAGGGGATGAGGGATGGATGGATGGATACTTGGTATGTATCGGATCTAGGCTAGGTGAATAGATAGAGAGAGCATGACGGAGCTGAGGTCTCGGAAATAGTAGATATATATCACCGAGTTTTATTTCTTGCAGGTGCGAGTGCTGTTGTACTTTTACATTTGGAGGTGGGTATTATTGGACTGCTGCTAACTACTCGTACCTCACTGCTCAGCCAAGCCGCGACAAGCTATACAAGTCGGATTTCGAAAACCCCCATTTTTTTGCTTTTGACCTAGATCTCTCGCCTCCCGGATATAGTTTCCGTAAGATGATCTGGCCCGTTGATCCATCTCTATATCCTGACCACCTATACCAAGCAAGTACATAGTATCATAATCATACATAACCACGCCACCTGTCCATACATAACATAACCTTCCCAGTTTCCGCTCTCAATCATTCATCCCCCTCCCCCTCTTCTCC